>BKCP01005517.1:272140-285186 GCA_008636005.1 Striga asiatica | reverse complement strand
ANNNNGCAAAAAAAAAAAATTACATGAAAATAAACAACTGTATTACGCAACAGAGGGGTAACCTGTAGTGGTTGATCGAGAACAACCTCCGACGTGTTATGACTTTCCTCCTGTTATTCCATAAATACAATAAGCAAAATATTTATTATACAATTAAAATATACAATATATACTATAATTTTCAATCCTCACATACACGATCATTGGCTTGCTTCATCAGAGCTTCTGATTTTGTTCTTGTTGCTAATACAGACCGCTCGGGGACATCCTGCTTTACAAATGACAAGAAAAGATAACGTATAGTGGCTTCTACAAATATCAATTTATTATACAACTTTATTTTGCAAAAAAAAAAAAGTATTATATGAAAATAAAAAAATAATACACCAACCGTTTGTTTCCCTGAATCGAAATGAGGGTCTTCTTTCGTTTGACGAGTTCCAAAGTCTAAATCATCAGATGGTTCATCAGAGGCTTTTCCATCTTCATCTTGAGAAACCTAATATAATAAATGAGTAACAAACAATTATGATGACTTACAAACACAACATACACAAAAACACATATTTGTGAAATGATTGAAAAAAATCTGATTTATAACTTAAGACATAATGTACAACATATAATAACAGTACATGTTACATATAAATACAACAATAACAGTATATGTTACATATAAATATAAATAATAACAGTATATGANNNTATATAATAACAGTATTATATGTATATATATATAAAATTAGACTAAAAAAGGTATCATTTACTTACGATGAATTTTTCTTTGAATAATGCAAATTCTGTAAAAACACGGTTGGAAAAATCGATGAACATCTGTTTCAGACTTTGAACCTCAGCGGTAAGTGTGTCAAGACGTTTGATGACGTCTGGTTCATTGTATGCTGTGGTGGTTCAGTTGTCGGTATTTCAGTATGATAGAATTCATTTTTCCTCTTGTAAAAATCATTGATGAATAAAGTCCATTCCTCTTCCTCAGTCGGTATCAAGTTCTTGAACTGAGAAAGAAAAAAATTAAATAAATTAAATAATGTTGATATATT
Source organism: Striga asiatica (assembly GCA_008636005.1). Taxonomy (NCBI): domain Eukaryota; kingdom Viridiplantae; phylum Streptophyta; class Magnoliopsida; order Lamiales; family Orobanchaceae; genus Striga; species Striga asiatica. Next base: position 284,125 of record BKCP01005517.1, on the reverse strand, counting down.
AATGAATAGAAATATATATTTATATATTGGGAAACTAAGTACAGTAAGAGTTATTTATTACCTTGCTAGGATTGAAATTTGGAAAGATGCTCTGCTTAAAGAGATGATTGAAGTTGCCACGGACTTCCCATTTAAGCATCCTTGGTATGTCGTTGCCACCCACATGTGTGCAAATGACACCCTCTGCGGTGTTGCAAACCTCGTAGAACCAAAATTGGAGAGAAAGGATAAACCCATAAAACCTGTACATGTGGCTACCTTTATCCTTTTTCCCAAGTTTATGGATCTGCTCTCGAGAGCGGATGGATTTCTTCAAATGCTGAATTGTGAACTCAAAAACTTCAATTCCCCAATTATAATCATCACACTCGACACTATCTATCATGTCAACGTAGCATCTGTCCACCCGAAGAGTGTCCTACGAACCCAATAGAAAATTTGCAAGTAAGTGCAACTTTGCAAATCTGACCGCATCATCATCAGTTTTCCAATATTTTTGAAGAAATTGCCATCGAATGAAGTTTCTGTTCAACACAGCTCCAGAAAAGTACTTGTCGTACAAGCCATTGGACACTTTAGGAATATTCAATTTCTTCCAAGGCCCCGTACATTTCAATCCAGATATCAAGGCAAACTCTTCTATGCCAAAATGAAGAAATTTCCCTCCAACATCAAGCCAAATCTCATCGCTCCTTGTCTGACGTACCTCCCTTAAAAGAATCTGATTTATAAGCTGATTTTGAACCTTGCAGTAGGGTAAATCCAAGAACTTGCCAAATGTAGAAGCCCTAAACAACTGCAATTGTTCCATAGTCAGCGTTAGCTTGATGTAAGCAATGGTAGACTCGTCTCTCGTGTTGTCATTACTGTTTAGAACTTTGACTTTTATATCCCTGTGATTTGGTATTAGCAATGCTCATTCCTAAAAAAAAATAATATTAAATAACATATATTTGTATATTACAGATAAAAGGGACTTCAAAACAGTAAAAAAAACTAACTCCTATTGAGTAGTATTTTCCTAACAGAGATATAATTATTACATATGATATAACATATCTTCCAATCAGACAGGCAAAATAACACTTAAAAGGAGTATTAAATTGAAAATGAATTAAATAGTAAATATGTATGTTAGTACAAATATACCAAACATAATGTCAATGTGGACAGAACATACACAAAACTTATTGTCACTGTACACAGGACATATAACAAAAAACATATTGTCTCTGTGTGAATAACATATACCAAACATAATGTAAATATTTGTAGAACATCAACCAATACATATACATGATTATCTATTGTTCATTAGTAACAGTATACCAAAGATATTGAAATAATAAAACTAATGGGTCCAAAACCTTATAAAGAATAGTAGGTTAGTTCAACAAGATGTATGGGGACCAGATTTACAACCATGTGGGCAGTGCAATAAAATCGATATCAAACAAAAATTAATTTTTTCATCCATGTGACCAAATCCTGTCTTCAAACAAAACCCAAAAAAAATATTATTGTCTGTTGACTCTATGTTAATCAAACAAAAATTTCCCCACAAATCTAGAAAACATAATGACTGTAATAGCCCATTTTCACTTAATGTAAATTACGTACTTAATTTTGTAATGTTCATATTATTCTCAGAATCCAAAGTATAAATCAATTTATGTTCAATCGCCCGATAAAAATATTATCGAATCAAATCGTACTTAATCGAGCGGTAAATGTGCTAATCTCGCACAAATCGTGCGTGATCATGCGCATAATTGTACTTAGTGGTTCCTTAAGTACCTCAATTATGTTCATTTTAAGCCTAAGTAATCATTCTACTATCATATGTCCTTAAACATTGCTCATGGCACGGCTAGGGTGCTTAATTTTCTTCTAATCGCCTTAATCTAGGGTAATCACGCTTAATCATACCTTAAACGTGCTTAAATAATTAATGAGCTCAAATGGACAAAAGATAGGGCAAAGTCACGTGAATCTTACCCTTTCCTAGCCAAGTGGCCTCTTCATGCCAAGTATATGGTGATTAGGCCGCAAGTTGTACACCTCGTGGCCTAGGGTCGCGGCAAATGGCACGAGGCCATTGGCCGAGCATTTTACCTTGCATTTTCATCCCTTTCACTGCCTATAAATCCAACGTTTGGACATATTTCATCTTATAACTTAAGCTATTCTCTAAGCAACTCTTAAGCAAACAATAAACAAGATTAAGATATTTTAATCCAAACTCACCGTACGCGCGCGAAGAAGAGAAAGGGTCCGAACCAACACCAATTTCTTGCCAACTTTCTTCGGGCAATCAAAGGGTAATATGATTTTAACCCTGTTATGATGTTACTTGTATCATACCAAGTTCAAATTATGGGTCTAAGTTCATATAATCTTCGAAAATGCTCTCGGGTGTGCATTTTAGGCCATATTATAACATCTCTTTGTATAGCCAACTTCTCTCGAGCAAACCATGTATCATTAGTCTTTATCTAATGTGATATGTTCAGTTTTAAAAGATAGCCCGAAATAAGTTGTCGATTTGTTGAGGAAATGGCCAAGGGAAGTGGACAGCGCACGTAGCACGGGCCGTGTCTTACCCTATTAGGGTATCTCTCATTGTGATCAATTTTGTTAGAGACATTTGTGTTCCAACAGCCTTTAAATGATAAATTATGGTCAATGAACTCATGTTGCTCGAGAAAAGTTCATGTTTGATCGAGGGTACACGTTAGGGCCGTCGGATGCGCCTATCGCGCACGTCGTGGCCCATCATGTCAAATAAGATCAAATTTCATGTTATTATCATGACCCTCAGACCCATGTATGTATAAATGTGTTAATCATGTCATGATATGTCATTTTGATCAAGGAAAGTGGCCGAACGGCCGGCAAGGGCCGGTCACGGCATGCTGCCGCACATAGCGGCCATGCCGGAGTGCTGTCCCAGTGCCGGGTATGCGCGACCCCGGGACAGTCACTCGTGCCACGCGCAGCTGACCTCGGGTCGTGCCAACAGCACACCCGAGTGTGTAGTACTGTGCCTTATTGACCCCGAGTAAGTTCACAGGCCTCGGGACGTGCCATGCCGCATGCCCGAGCAATCAGTTGGCCCGGGACGTGCCCAACAGCACGCCCGCGTGCCAAGGGTCGCCCGGCAGCGCCCTGACAACCTTAGCCGCACCCGAGACGCGCAAGTAATGTCTGGCCGCGTCAGTGCTCGCGCCAGTCGCACCTGGNCTAGCCCGTGTCCAGCGCCGTGCCATGGCCCAGCAGGCCCGGCACGGGACCGAGCCCAGCCAGCACGTGACCAACCGGTCTAGTGTGAACCGGTGGTCCAACCCGGTCCGGTTTAGCCCGACCCGGTTTATCCAGTCAGCGAACCGGCCGGTTTAGCCGGCGGTTCGAGTCCGTTTTGGTTCGTGATTTTCGGTCCGAGTCTTATTCTAAAATCTAAATTATTTTCCGAGCTGAACCAGTTCAGTTAAGCATATCAGTATAATTTCCGGACTTAGAATTATTTTTGTGAACCCTTAGTGCGTTCCTTTATATCCGGATATCATATTAAGTCGAGTCGAGCATCTTAACAATTAAATTTATTAATCTGAGCATAGTACTTAGTAATTGTTTATATTATGTTATAGTTTGATCAGTTCACGACTATCAGCACTTCCAGTTTCATATCTTCAGTACATGTGGGGACTCAGACTGGGTATTACATTGATTATAATTACGATATCATGTTCAAGGTATGTCAAATTATGTTTTCCGCTTGGAATGGATGTTGGCCAGTTCAGGTTGCCATAATTCCGTTCTAAGTTCTAGTGGCGTCATCTACCACTAGTATGTGCACATGGATTCCGGCTTATTATTGTCATCATCATTATCATTATCATTATCATCATGACAGCCGGTAGATTCACGGATCCCGGTCCGGTTTATACTGTTGACCAGGAAATTCACGGTTATGTTATATGCTTATGATCATGATGTCTTTATTATTATTGCTGTTTACTTTAGTATGAGTCCCTACGGAGTACAGTGGTACTCACACCCCATTTTTATCAAATTTTTCAGGTCACGAAGTCGGTCCGGAGCTGTGAAGTTGACTGATGATCGAAGTTAAATATTTTGTTGTTTTTGTTTTGCCACGCTACATTCCGCTGAAGTCACTGTTTGATAAACTTTGACTTTTGATCCGATTTCATAGTCGGATTCTATATTATGTTAATCCGTTTTTGTTTTAAATTTTAAACGATCATAACGGATTTTTAAAGATAAATTAAATGTTTTAGTAACGCTCCGAATCATATTCTTAAATTATTTTTAAAAAGATATCTTAAAAACGCACTCTGATAATTAAGTTAAGGCGGGGCGTTACAGGTTGGTATCAGAGCACGTTTCTGCGTCTCTGAATGGTTTTAAGAGTCGAAAATTTTTCAAATATTCGATCACGTCAAGTTCACACTCCACCGACTACCAGGTAAGTGCTGCTACATGTTTTTAATTATAAACAATTTACTATGCCTATGCTCAGTTATGTTACGGAAATCACTGTTATGGACTAGTTAAGGTGCTCGAATCATGTTCAGGGTTTATAGCCTAAAGTATTCATGATAGAATTGACAACTCGTCAAGAAATTTGTATGTTCCATAAATCAATCAATGTATCTTGTTCTTATATTTAATCATGTCAAATTCTTCTAATATTTAGATGTCGTCTCATAGAGGTTCGACTCATCGTGAACCTTCACAGTCCGAGGTAGTCGCACAATTTCGCGACTATCATCCAGAGAAGTTTTCTGGTCAGGGAGATCCCCGTGCTGTTGACGAATGGGTTCAGGGCCTTGAAACGATTTTCGAGGTCATGGACTGTCCCGAGCGTTATCGCATGTTATGCGCACATATTCAATTAACCGGTGATGCACGACTTTGGTGGCACGCCTACTGGAGTATACGTCCTGGAGAAAAAGAGAAATGCACGTGGGACATGTTGAAGGAGTTAATTCGCGACAAGTATTATCCCCCTTATTACAAAGCCGAAATGGAGCGTCAATTTTTGGCGCTTAAACAGGATACTCGGACAGTGGACGAGTATGAGAGAGAATTCACTCGACTTGGAGCTTTTGTACCTGATTTGATGACCACAGAAGCGACAAGGACGAGACGTTTTATCGAAGGGCTTTTACCAGTAGTCCATCACAACATCGTGGGCCATGGAGTCCAGTCATATGCCCGTACTGTCACTATTGCAGGAGAAGTTGATGCCAGCATACGAAGGGAAGCCAAACACGATCGTTTTCAGCCGATTCCTTCCACTCTATCATCACCAACACCACAAGTTCAACCCGCAGCCGCCCCACAACAACAATACAAGAACAAGAGGAAGAACAGGGGAGGCCCAGAAGACCGCAGGAACCGTCAGCGACAGCAGCAACCCATACCACCTTGCCCTACCTGTGGAAAGATTCACCGCGGAGACTGCTTGATGGGCCAGAACACATGCTACTATTGCCGACAGCCTGGTCACATCCGACCTAATTGTCCACGACTGCAACAACAACTTCAACAACAACCTCAACAACCTCAGCAGCCCAGACAGCAGCCACCGAGACAGCCTCAGCAACAACAGCAACGCGGGAGACAGCCAGCTCGTGTCTATGCAGTCGAGCAGGCGGAAGCAGCTCAACACCCAGGTACCATGTCTGGGATGATTTTACTTAATGATGTTCCTGTTTTCACTTTATTTGATACCGGTGCAACACACTCTTTCATTTCACGACGCTGTCTTGACGCCATTGGAGTTCGTACTATTTCTGCTGTCGATCCTCTCGAGGTGAGTCTAGCCTCGGGAAGAAAGATAGTAACTGATGCTAAAGTAACCGGTCTCAGCCTTTCTGTCGGTGGGCGTATCTTGCCTACTGAAGCTTATGTTCTCGAGATGAGGGATTTTGACCTCATTCTCGGCATGGACTGGTTATCATATTTTCATGCAGATATTCGATGTCACGACCGGGAGATTACTCTCTATCTTCCGGGAGATGATTCTATTACCTTTTATAGCTCCAAGACTCGTACTTTACCACATGTTATTTCCATGGCGAAAGCCAGAAAAATGTTGCGGCGTAATGATTGCCAGGGTTATCTTGTAAGTCTTATCAGCGATGAACCGAAAGCACGGACACCTCACGATGTTCCTATTGTTCGTGAGTTCGTGGACGTGTTTCCAGACCAACTTCCTGGAGGACCACCTAACCGGCAGGTAGAGTTCTCTATTGATCTTATTCCAGGGGCCGGTCCTGTGTCCAAAGCACCATACCGCATGGCGCCAAAGGAGCTACAGGAGTTAAAGACTCAAATTCAAGAATTGCTTAAACTCGGTTTCATTCGGCCGAGTGTTTCACCTTGGGGAGCACCCGTTCTCTTTGTCAAGAAGAAGGACGGATCTATGCGCATGTGTATTGATTACCGGGATCTTAACCGGTTAACTATCAAGAATAAATATCCGCTTCCCAGAATCGATGATTTATTTGATCAGCTGAGGGGAGCTTGTGTATTTTCTAAGATTGATCTCCGCTCAGGCTACCACCAGCTTAAAATCAAAGAGTCAGATATTCCAAAAACTGCATTTCGTACGCGTTACGGTCACTATGAGTTCGTAGTATTGCCGTTTGGGCTCAGTAATGCCCCGGCAGTATTCATGGACTTGATGAACCGTATATTTCACCCTTATCTTGATCAGTTTGTTATTGTTTTTATTGATGATATTTTGATCTACTCGAAGAGCCAGAAGGAACACGAGGAGCACTTGAGGGTTGTTCTTGAAACCCTTAGGCGAGAAAAGTTATATGCAAAATTCTCCAAATGCGAATTCTGGCTCGAGCGAATTACCTTCCTTGGTCATGTTATACGCAGGCAGGTATTGAGGTTGGTCCATCCAAGATATCTGCTATTCAAAACTGGTCCAGACCCAAGAATCCATCCGAGGTTCGTAGTTTTCTCGGTTTGGCGGGTTATTATCGCAGGTTTATTGAGGGATTTTCCAAAATTGCCCTCCCATTATCTCAATTGACGAGGAAGTCTGTCGCATTCAAATGGACTGATCGTTGTGAGTCCAGTTTTCAGGATCTCAAGAGGAGATTGACCACTGCACCCGTATTAATTATACCGGATCCTACTCGGGGTTTCACCATTTACAGTGATGCCTCGAGACAGGGTTTGGGATGTGTTCTAATGCAGGATGGCCAGGTCGTTGCTTATGCCTCTCGTCAATTAAAGCCGCATGAACAGAATTATCCTACACATGACTTGGAACTTGCAGCAGTGGTACATGCCCTCAAGATTTGGCGACATTATATCTATGGCGGCAAATGTGAGATTTTCACTGATCATAAGAGCTTGCAATATATTTTTACTCAAAAAGAGCTCAAATGCGACAGCGGCGTTGGTTAGAACTTGTGAAGGATTATGATTGTACTATTCAATATCATCCGGGGAAAGCGAACGTCGTTGCTGATGCCCTACGCCGCAAGGTGAAGGGTGATTTAACTTATGTTGTTACTCAGCAGAACCATCTTATCCAAGAGTTCGCCCGGATGCAAATCCAAATTGTTGATGCACTTCCTACAGCGACTATCGGGAGTGTTAGTGCCATGCAGGTTCAACCAACGTTAAGGGAGAGAATCCGGCGGGAACAGATGTCTGATCAATTCATTCGCGTTATTAATGCTAAAGTCCGTGCCGGAGGTGTCGAAGGTTTCCATTTGGGTTCGGATGGAGCCTTAGAGTTTCGAGGTAGAATCGTGGTGCCGAAAGTCGAAGCGTTGCGGAAGGAAATTTTGTCTGAAGCTCATACCGCACCTTATTTAGCTCATCCGGGTAGTACGAAGATGTATCATGACCTGAAGAGATCGTTCTGGTGGCGTGGAATGAAGAAGGACGTTGCCGACATTGTAAGGAAATGTTTAACCTGTCAACAAGTCAAAGCAGAACACAAGAGTCCCTTGGGCCTTCTGCAACCACTTGAGATTCCGAAGTGGAAGTGGGAGGAAGTCACGATGGATTTTGTCACAGGGTTACCGAAGTCATCTAAACATCATGATGCTATCTGGGTCGTGGTGGACAGATTGACTAAGGTTGCTCATTTCATGCCAGTCTCGATGAATATGTCTTTGGACAAGTTAGCGAGATTTATACCGAGGGAGTTACTCGACTCCACGGAGTGCCTGTTACTATTGTGTCAGGCAGGGATCCAAGATTCACTAGTAGATTTTGGGAAAGTTTGCACAAGGCGATGGGCACGAGATTAGAGTTTAGCTCCGCTTATCATCCAGAGACTGATGGACAATCCGAGCGGACCATTCAAACATTGGAAGATATGTTGCGATCTTTGGTTGTTGACAGGGGTGCTAAGTGGGAGTCGTTATTACCGTTATGTGAATTTGCTTATAATAATAGTTATCATTCTTCTATTGGTTGTATACTTTTTTCTGTAGAGTGCAGGCCAATATATTGGTTGTTAGGCGTGTGTTTCAATTCATTTTTATTTTTTATTTTTTAAATACCAAAATAACCGGACCGACCAACCCATATAAACAAATACTATTTTTTATATTTTGTATGAAACTATTATTTGTTCAAATAAAATAAATAAAATGTTAGATAAAAAATATTAATGTGCAATTTACATAATGTTAACGTGCAATCAAATGATCGTTAACGTGCAATTTACATAACATTATTATGCAATTTTCATAATGTTAACTTGCAATTTACATAACGTTAATGTGCAAGTATATAAATTTTTATAAATTATAAATTTAACAAATGTATTGTAATAAATTAAAGTTTATAAAATTGCAATTGAGTCCTTTAAATATTTCAAATTCTCAAAAAAAGAGCCCCACATTGCCAAATGCAAAATCCCCTTTATCCTATTTCTTTCTGCCGGCGAAGTTCAGAGGTAGCGACTGGTTTAAGGCCGGCAAGCGAGTCCGGCGAGGTTGGCGCGGTAGGCGGTGGTGGTGGAGCTGTCGTGGTGACGGAGCTGGCATGGGCCGGTAGCGCGTGGTGGAGGTTTGTTGACGGCGACGATTGCTGTGGCCGTCGACGTTGGAACACTCGCCGTGAGCTCTGGACGACTTGCCAGAATCTGCATGGCGGCATCGGACCTGTCTCCGGTGGCGAGATGAACGGCGATCTTGTTGGAAGGCTTCTTCGGTCGACGGCGGTGACATGACCGACGGTGGTGGGATGCGTCTTCAGTCGGGCCGCGAACTGCCGGCGGGGAGAGGGGAAGGAGAGATAGAAAGCGAGAGAGGAGGGAGGATAGAGAGAAGATAGGAGAGAGGAGAGAGGAGAGAGAAACGGGAAGAAGAGAGAGAGCAGATAGAAACATGATTCTATTTAATGGGTGGGGCCCACTGATTTTGTTATTTGGTAAAATTACAACACTGCCCTTCCAGCTATTTATTTAGTCATGATATAATAATCTATTTACAGTTTTGCCATTGCAGGTTTGACCTCTTAAATCAAATTTGACTTAATTATGTCCATTGATCGTACCAATCCAATGGTCTATAATCATTTTTATTTCTTTCACTATCTACCATTCTCATATGATCTCTTCTCTCTCTCTCTATATATATATATAGAAGTGTGCTCAAATTAGAATGAATCATAGTGAAAGAAATAAGAATGAATATGCACCACTATATCTATCATATCAGTGGTCATGATTAAGTCAAATTTTACTAAATAATGGCCACTTTTAATGTTTTTGCTACAACTTTATGGTTCTGATCTTAACATGTTTAAGATTTATAGTATATAGTGGGACTCATTGGTGATTAACATGAGAGCATATTATTAGGTATTAAAACAATTATTTGTATCCTTTTATCACTTCTTAGAGACATTTAAAAGTCATATTGAAAATATATGAAACTGTAATAGGACATTTATTTATATTTGTTAAGTTGTTTGGGGACATATTTTGTGTCTCAAGAAGCGTCACAATAGATGCATTAAATATATCAACCACTAGGAGACAATTACGAATGTCACAAAAAATGATGCTAAAGACACTTTAAGTATCTCAAGAGATTTATATCAAGACACTTAAAGTGTCCCAGAAAAATACTACTTAAGACACTATAAACTATCCCAATATGATAATATCTAGACACTTGGAGTGTCCCAAAAATCAATACTAAAGCTACTTTAAGTGTCCCAAAATGTTAATATCAAGACACTCAGAATGTCCCATAAAACAATACTACAGGCACTTTAAGTGTCTCAAAATGTTAATATCAAGACACTTAGAGTGACCCAAGAGATATTACTATCTTATTTACAAAACCATCTTAAGACACTTAAATGTATTGTGAAAACATCTGGAGACGCGTACCAGTGTCTTATAAAGGTAAATAATGTGACATTTTTAGTGTCTCAAAAAAGTGTCCCGAAACTTTACGCAACACCACTTACATGAGACAGTAAGCTAAATATCCCAATAATTTTGATTCTTGTGCACCTGTCGTTGCTGTTTTTTTTCTTATTGTTTTACATTTTTTTTAATAATATATAAAATTACTTAAATGCCTTCAAAAATCAGTTTTTTTTGGCAAAACTACTTTTATATTCGTTTTAAGGGGCAATTTCATAAACCCATGTAGTTCAGGTGGTGGTTTGTATAAAAAGAGTTTATATAGTGATACGCGAAAATCATTATAGTTCAGATAGAGAAAAGTTTTTTTTCCAACTAATAATGGTGAAAGGTGAATCATGACATAAAAAACTATGTCGAGATTGAGGATGATGGGAAAAAAGTTTTGATAGTTGTAGTCGAGATTTCTTCCATGCCCATTGCAAAACCAATTCAAACCTAACACTATTTCTTTATTCAGCCCAATTCTTATTTATTGTTGGGCCCAAACATGTCTCCGTGCAATACCCAGTTATCCATTTTTAATCCCAGCCTACATTTATTTTTTTCTTGGCTCAAGTTAATCTTTTTTGGAACGATAGATTGTCCAATTTATTCTTTACTCGGCGCAACCCTTTATATTCAGCCCAAAACTCATCCTTTCTCATATCCCACGTTTCATAATGTTCAAAGCCCAAATTAAAGTATATTCCATCCATTTAAAATAAAAAATATATTATAAAAAACTAACCTCCCACTACATTTATGAAAATACAAACAACATCTATAAAAAGTACGTGAAATATGGGTATAAGAACTGCTTCCCTTGCAAACAAAATATCAACCAATACAATTTCAGTAGTTTAATGAATTCTACCACAAAACAACTACTTAAAGCATTTAAAGCAACAAACTTGACTTGTGAATTTCTGTTTGATCTTTTTAGGCAACCACCAAAACACCAGCGTCCCTTCGAAACAAACTTTAGCAAGAAACTATATGTTCAACGAATTGGAAGAAAAAGATCAACGAAACACAGAAATCTAGAAAACCTGCAAAATCAATAAAGACTCGGTCTTTGACTTGAAACGAGAAACAAGACGACTATAAATCACCAAAAGAAAATATGTTAGCTTATATTTCACCACAAAACAAACCCAGATGAAAAATGCATCCAATTCAAGATCTGAGAGGAATTACAGTTGTGAAGCAGATGACTCAAACCCTTTTTCTTTTTCTCTCATATTCATGTTTTCTTACACTTTATATTATTATTGTCCAAAACTCAGTCTTTAGGCTAGACATAATTTTATTTGAGATCGCGATGGAGAAAAAACGATAGATAGAGAGCGGGGAATAGAACTTTTGCAATTGAACAAGATGAGGAATGAAGGGATATACTGGAAGCGGGATGCTAGGACAGCCGGCAGAGGCGCGGCGCTGTTTTAGAGAATCAGTGGTGGCATAAGCGTTTGATGAAGGTGGCACGACGTCGGGAAATAAGAAGCGGTGTTGATGGCGTATATGTAGGACAAAAAAGCGGTTGAGTCTGCCAT
>BKCP01005517.1:255073-272095 GCA_008636005.1 Striga asiatica | reverse complement strand
AAAAAAGCAGAAGAAAACAGATGAATGAAATACGAGAAAGAAAGAGAATAATTGAATTATCACAACTTTTGATAAAATTTGTAAAAAGATTTAAGAAAAAAAGGAAGAAATAACTTTCCTCTTTCTAGGGTTTCTTGGGAGAAATTGAGTCAATCAAAAAAGAATAGGGGTTTGGGATTAAAAAATCTGCAAGTGTTTAATGAAGCTCTGATTTCTAAACAATTGTGGAGAATTATAACCCAACCCAATTTGTTGATGAGTAAGGTCATTAAGGGGAGATACCTAGCTAAAGATAACCTGCTTTCAGTTAAAAAGGAGATTCTGATTTATAACTATGGAAGAGTTGGTTGAGTGTTAGAGAGAATTTTTTTTAGTGGAGTGAGATACCAAATAGGGGATGGGATTTCTGTATCTGTATGGGATTCACCTTGGTTTCCTAGAGTTCCCAAGGGGAAACCTTCCTGCAGGTGTGAGAGTGATAAGCTGAATCTGAAAAAAGTGAGTGATCTGATATTAGCTGATGGCAAAACCTGGGATAAAGATCTGATATTGCAAACATTTCCACCTTTTGAGGCTTCTGAAATCCTTAAAATCCAGTTAAGTTTTTTCAGGAGAAAGGATAGGCTGATATGGCTTTCTAAACACAAAGGAGATTTCTTTGTAAAATTAACACATACCAATTTCTTGCAAAACTCAGGTGGTGCTTTGGCAAAGCCAGTGGGAGTGGTGAAAATGGGAGAAACATACAAATGTGGAAACTTAAAGTGCAAACTAAACTCAAAAATTTGTTGTGGAGGTTGTTGAACAACTACTTAGGTACTAATAGGCAACTGGAGCTTAGAGGAGTTTCAGGGGACAGTATCTGTGTTCTATGTGGTGAAGAGCCTGAGGATATAAATCATTTATTTGTGCATTGGAAGTTGCTTGGACTGGAATGGGAAGGTTTTCAAAGTGATAACTTCACATTTAGAGATTGGTGGGAGGACATGTGCAATACCAAGAGAGCTTGCAGAATGAAAGAACGGTTGGCTTTATCAGCTTGTCTTTTATGGAGAATATGAAAAGCAAGAAACAACCTTGTGTTTAGAGGTGAAAGCTTTCTAATTGAAGAGGTGGTGGCTGGTACTAGAAGAGATTGGGCAGATATTCTGGACAACACATTGGGGAATGCAGTGACAGATACAAACTGTACTCATCCAATCAAGCATCTAGATGAAGATTTTTCCAAGAGGGTATGACTTGTATCTCTACAAGTCAGTGCTCTACTTTCCTTCAGAGGCTTGGTTGGGGCTGGGTTGGTAGCTCAATGTGACAATGAGATGTAGTTTGAAGCTACAGATGGATGGGAAGGGACAAGAAACCAAACAGAGGCAACTCTACAAGTGGTTAGATGGGCTCTGAATCTGGCTGCACAAAAAGGATGGAGACATCTCTGTTGGTACTTGAATTATGACAGTTTGGCCAAAAGAACTTAATGGTGATTGTCTATTTTCCACTTCTGTTAGTTTTACAACTGCTATAGATGATATTTGTATGTTTGGAGACTGTTTTTCTTCTAGTGTTTTTCTGTTTTCTCCTTGTTGCATAGATAGTAAAAATATAGCCATGTTGGCTTTGGAGGGGGAATGCTGTTAGCTCCCTCGATTGGTAGTCTTCCTATTGTCTGTAATAGGGTTGGCTTACTATCTGGTCAGTTGAACAACCAAGTGTAATTTTCTTGAGTTAATATATATCTATTTTCGCTTGAAAAAAAATATAAAAATAAGTTCCATCGATAGCCGTTATGAAAGGTTTTTTTAAATTCCAAACATAATGTATATGAAATAAGAAAAATACACGTAAATAAACTGAAAGGTTTTTTTAAATTCCAAACCGTATATGAAATAAGAAAAATACACATAAATAAACTAAAAGATATAGTGACTTGTGAAACAATAAAAGNTATAAAGAGGAGCAACAAAGCATTTAATTTTATTACCATGTTTTAAATTTTATTCTCCTTCCAAAATTTTCAGCATTCAATTTCATTTTTAAGTTATAAATAACTTGCTTGAATGCCATAAATTATTAGCATAAACTAATCAAGGGAGTTACAAAATTGTACTCAAATTTTAAGTCACACCCACTGATGAAAATGGCCGGGTGTATTAGCATAAAGAAAATGATTGTAACAGTTTTTCCATAGTAATTACTTAATCAAAATCAATTTTGAGAATTATTTTTTTAATTCATATTTTTTTAGTAAATTAAATTATAATTTATTTTTGTTTTTTTATATTTTTATCTTTTTAAAGTATTCGTGGCAAATGCACCTGTTGATTTGCAAATGCACCTGTTGATTACTAGTATAAGTAAGACAAAAGACACCATTTACTGCCCTTGTCTCATTCTCTCTCCTCTTGCTTCTGCCCCGAGGCTCTTTATCTTCCCAAAAGCATTTCACAGATCCCAGCCCCTTTCTCCCTACAAAATTCAATCCAAATTCTGCACCCAATAATCGTCCCAATTTGATCTTTCTCTTGCTTCCGGCAGCAAGCATCGATAGTTGTTCGTTGTGCCCGTGTGAGGCCGACCAAATCGAAGGCGGCTTTCTTACGCCAAGCTGCGAGCACCCGTCAGAAAACTGGACGAGAGTCGCCTGCGACCGAGCCTCGCCATTGCTACAGTTTCCATGTCCTCCGCGGACGGCGGCCCCGCTTGCGAACGGCGACGAACTGTTCCACAGGCGGCGACTCAAACGGCGGCGGTCGGCGATCAGTCGAGTGCTGCGGTTGGCAGCCGGCACTTTCGGGTGAGGGTCGAACTCCAATTTCTAAACAGTACTATATTGCGGCTTTTCAACTGCGGTTTCGTGCTGCAGCTTGTATCCCAATCGAGACCTAGATCGACGATTTTTGGGTGATAGTTGCTAAATTTATATTTTGGTTTGCTTGTGATTTGGTTGAAATTGATAAAATGAACCTGCTGCATAGTTGTTTGATGTTCATAGGATTGACAAACTGAATCTGTACAGGAAATTACCTACGGGAAGAAGGAAAAAGAGGCTAATGAGTATGGAAACCTGTTGATATTCTGTGCTGGAGAGGCTTCGGTAGTCAGTTAGCGTAGGAAAATATTGACTGAAAAGGCTGTAATATGTTTTATGCATATGTTGGTGAAATAGGTTAAATTAGTGTATGTTCATTGTTTTCGTGTACCATAATTTCTTCCATATCTTTCTAAATAAATTAATAATAACATTTAATTTCAGAAGATTCGTTAATTATAATTTCTTAAGCACATATAGTAAACTTGTATATCTATATACATCATTCTTTTAGAAATATAATGGGTAAAATACTCTTAATTTATATTTTAAATATGTAAGTTTTCTTCTTGACTTTGAATAATAGGTATCATAAAATAATTTGAATACATAATATTATGCTCAAAACACTTAAAAAAGGTTAATAGTTACTTTCCTAACCCAATATGAATTTCGTAAATATTAATAATACTAATAACAACAACAATAATACCAATAATATTCATAAATTATAATTTCCATATTTGGATTGTTACAATTCATGTTCACTTTTCATTTCTCTTTTATTTTGATAATAGTGCGAGATGTATACCTCTGTTATCAACAACAACAACAACAACATACCCAGTATATTCCCAACAGGTTGGAGTCTGGGGGGTCAGTTGTACGCAGACCTTACCCTTGTAATTATACAAGGAGGCTGTTTCCGTAGCGACCCAAGATGTATACCTCTGTTATCAGCAGTTCGTAATGGACCTCCGCGTAGAATGGCCTTTTCATTTGGGTGGCTTATCCAAATTGTAATTAGTAGTATGTGTTTAGTGTAAGCCCATTGGTTTTGTTACCTTCATGTTGTTGCCATTGATGAGAGAAAATCTAGTTTTTTGTACAAACTTTGAGTGGTTTCCATTCTTACCTTTTATGCTGGTTCCAATAGATTGGCTAACTAACTGTATTGTCAGATTATATTTGAAGTGTATAATTTATTTATTTTTTGTTTCAATGTTGCAGTCTTATGGTTCTTACCTGGAAATTTAGTTCAGTTATAATTTATTTGCATGTGTTAGTTGTCCAATTGGCTATCATCTTCCTAGGTTTTTGGGACCTCACCACATAATGTTATTTGGATTTTCAGCCTTAACACGACTGTTAAGCACGATTTTTCCAATCCTTGTTACGATTTTTGAGCAGTTTTCACTTTTCAGATGACACTTGAAAACCCTATTATTTATCCATACTGTTTCAGGCGCCTGTATGTCTGACTTGTGGTGACAAAGGGAATGCTGCACTTCTTATCTACTGCACGAGGTGCCGGGATTCTGCTGTTCATCAGTATGTACTTCCCCTGAAAATTCACTTTCTTCCGTATATGGTAGATCAGATCCGGTAAGGCATGTGGATTCCTCTCTAATTTTAAGGGTACATATGGCTCTGCGTATGGTAGATAACAGTTAATGTTACAGTTTTGCTGTCAAATTCAACAAAAGGTGCATACTATGACAGTTATCCATGATTGGCCTTTGCTATTACTTTCTTTAATGATTTTGCTTCTCAACGCTGCTTTTTCTCTATTTATCAAGACTGCAGATCACTACCTTGACTAGACCGACTTGCTTGATTTTTCATAATATTTTGCTTGTAATTTTCCTGTTTGATTTAAGTTAAGCCAAAATAAGTACTAATGCAGTTGGTGAGGCTATAAAATATGACAACGGACAGTTTTGTCTTGGGATGGCAAGTATTAGTTGATTTGTTTCCTTCCTACCGTACTACTGAAATAAGTCTTGGTGATTTTGATCTGATGCAAGACAATAAGCTTTTCCATAAATTCTTATTGTATAAGTTTTCAAGAAACTTTACTGTCCAGCACTAAATAATATGCAGGTGTACTTCTCATCTGATGAACTAAAGCTTCTGATCTAACTAATGTTTTTTTAATTCTTGAGAGAAACTTCAACCTGAAAAATCTTTGTAGGATTCGAGTTGCTATTATCATGAGGTGCCTGTTAATTTGCAATGGAAGGTCTCTGTTTTTATATTTGTTGCTTTGACCAGTTCCTAAGATTGTGGGTACCATTTTTCTGCCGGTTAGATGTTCTAAGTTTTAATTGTAGTGAATTACTAGGTATTACTTGACTTGCCTTAAGCATATTTCCTCCTCAGTAATTAACTTCCCTTCACTGAATTTACAGTTTACTGTGTTATATGGATTGAGTTTTAAGTATTTAAATTTTTGGACATAAGAGTATAGTTACCCTCTCTGATTCTTTTGATAAATTATACAGTGGAAAACAGTACATTCAACAAAGTATTCATATAAACAGAGTACAAGAAAAAAGTTTTTCATGACAACACGTTCTACTATTTTACAGAATGAAAGGAATGTGGGTGGGCTGCATTTGGATGGAAGGGACCTATGGAAATGATTTTAAATATCTCCATATAAGATTGTCAAATCCACCACCATGACACACGAAAAGAATTGGCTTATGGATTTCTAACCATTTGCCTCAAAATTATCAATCCAATTTAGCCTGAATCACTGCCCGTCTTTTGTTTCTCAATACATTTTCATTCTACATTCATTATAAAGCCAAATATGAAATTATTTTCTCAAATAAATTTTCTTCATTATACATTCCTCTGAAAACCACTTTCCTGGAAAAACTTATCCCAAAACATCTGAAAACAAGTCAAGTATTCTTGACAAGAATCTGAAAAAAGAGAGAGAGAAAAAAATGAAAGGGTGAACTTACATGAATAGAATATGGAAGACAAAACATTCATGAAGTGTATTTTATTTTTCAAATGTTTTCTTCTGTGCCAGTGTGATAATACTGTCTATTATTGATGTTTTTATTCAAATTCTGTACTTATGTACAGCGATACATTTCATTTGATTTTAATCATCATTTTCTTATTGTTGTAAGCAGTAGATCTTAAGATGCAAGGCTCAAATTGCATAGTGTAATGATTATAAATCCATCTTAGACTAATTGACAGTGGTTTAATTAACTTACAGACATGTGTTGTTTTACTTTTCTAGCTATTGCTTGAACAACGTCTCTCCCAGTGATGATAATATAAACTGGTTGTGTTGGGACTGTGCTCCAAAAGATTGCATCAATGAGCCATCAAGGAAAAGCGAGCGAATTAGTTCTAAAGGGCCAAAGGTTCGAAAAACCAAAAAACAGAGGTTGGAGGAAGACGAAAGGCTGGTTCATATTAGAGATGTAGCCAATGAAACTGACAAACCAGCCACTGACCACCTTCCTCCTGTCAAGGATATGGAATACCTAAGAGAGCTAGATTTTTCAGAAGAGAAAAAATTAATATTTGAAAGCCCAAGCTGTTTCAAAGGGCAGACTGAGTCGATCGATGTCAATGAACCCTCATTGTCCACCAGAAGTACCTGTCCAATTCAGGAGGAAAACATCACGAATTCACTTGACGAGACTCGAAAAATTCATCAAGTCAAAAAAAAGAAAAGAATCTTGATTCTTAATGACAGTGAAAGCTCCAAAGATGACGCTAAAAACATTGTCTTTCAAGCACCTTCCTTGGCAACTATTGATCAAGTTGTATCATCACAAGCATTAAGTGGCCAGCCGTTTTTAAAACCTGAGGATAGCATCTCAGCAGAACCCATTCTTGACCCCAAATGGAGGTAAAGCCTTTGATCTTTTTAACTTTACATGTGCAGGAACAATAATGGTGCATGATTAATAATGGGGATTGCTGATGATTATGCTGTTTATGATTATTTTGGCTTTGTGTTACATGTGCATCATCCCTTTCGCCAATGAGCTCATATATGATCCAAAGTTATTGTTCGGACCAATGAGCATTAGAATGTCATGATAAAAATATTACATAAAAGAACCTTTAATTTATAACTCATTGAACTCTTTTTAAACATTTTAATGTTTAAGACAGTCTTGAATTTTCATATAAGAAATAGTCAATATGTAATAATGTTCGATAGACACATTGATTATTTATATTTTGTTATATATACTATAAGTACAATCATGTTATTGCTCACTAATATTTTTCAAATAACTATTTATATTTATATCATTACATCTATGGAAAAAAAGAAGTATTGTATTAAGAAATATTGAGCTTGCTAGCATACCCAAATTTCAAGTTTTGTATGTTATGGACCAAAATTAAGTTAAAAAAAAAAAATACTCTCCTACTATAACAACACAATTATCAATAATCGAAAGATATAGCAAGAGAAAATATCCAAACAACGTTAATTAGCTTTGAATTAAGATACATTCAATCTATATTAGCATAACAATAGATTCATATCATGTGTATTATTAAAGGTGAATTAAATATTATTATTCGGAATTTTTTTTTTCTTAATAAGTTAGAAATTTAAAAAAAGCATTTTTATTATATATCTATTACTTCAAAAAAATATTTAAAATAAAAATTTTGCATTTGTGTATGATGCATGATTATTTTTGGCTTAAATCATTCACACAAATATATCAAAGATAAGAGACTATGTTGATTAAAATTGAATTAACAATTAAATCTAAGCTACAATACAAAAAATTACATCAATAAAAGTAACACAACGATGATCATGATTTCAAACTATTTCAAGACAACATTAATTAACAAATGATAGATAAATGAGACTTAGTTATCGAAAAATTAATTGATTTCATTTTTGGGTTTTGAATACAAATTTATTTATTTAGTTTTATTTAATTATTGCTTTTAATTAATACCTTTAAAGATTATGTTTCGGTGTAAATACATTTAAATAATTTATTATCCAACTATTATCTACTAAATATGAAAATAATCAAAAAATGCTAGTGACAGAGATGAGAATGTTGAGATGGATGTGTGGGCATACTAGGTTACATAAGATTAGAAATGAAAGTATTAGAATTAAAATTGGGGTAACGCCCATAAAGGAGGAAATGAGAGAATCACCATTAAGATGGTTTGGGCGTAAGCGTAGGAGAGACTTCGAGGCCCTAGTGTGAAGGGCAGAAATATTAGAATTAAGAACTCAAATTAAAAAGGGAGAGGTAGACCTAAGAAAACTTGTAAGGAAACAATAAAAATAATTTAAAATATTTAAATTTGAATAATAATGTGTTCTGATCGAGCAAATTGGTGACATGTGATCCATATAGCCGACCCCGGGATTTTAACGGCTTTTGTTGTTTGTATTATATATGTGTTTCCTCGTTTATTAAACTAATGGAAAATTTTGAATTTTTAACCATAAATTCAATAAAATATAACTTTTAAAAATCATAAAAAAATATTAATAGTCGCGTGGGTCGCACTTGCAACTTCCTCATAGAATAAAAATCCCCACCCTAGGATCCAATTTCCAATTGAATTGTGGTTTAACTTAATGGCCTATTTTTGTGTAAGGGCAGTTACAAAATGCCACAGATCTCATAGTCTTGTAACAAATTGACTATACCATTCTCCTGATCCCATGTTCCCATACGCCACCTTACATGCTATGTGAGTCCTTTGGACAGTAAACCTTCTGCGCTCACTCCATTGGTTGAAGTGATGACTAACTTTTTTGTGCTGTATGGATTTTGGTTCTTGCAACATCAAGGGGATGGTTCAACTTCAAAGAAGATGGAGAAGAAGACGAGAGTTGTGTTGAAATTTTAGCTCATGCATCTGACAAAGCCTGCTCAAAAGTCTTTGATACCACAAGTGCAATGCCGTACACGCTCGACACCCAAATCCTCCAAAAATCTGCCGTGTGGCCCAAAAGTTTCAGGGTCACACCTCCCACAGCCGCCAGCATTGCTCTGTTTTTCTTTCCTGCAAACGAGAGGTGATTCTTTTCTTTAAAAAAAAAAATCAATTTTCTCTGGAACTGTTCCATCTTTTTTAGGTTTGACTTTCCCAATCAATTGGTCTTTTTGTACTTGAAGGGATGAGAGAGTGTATGATAGTCTGCTGGACAACGTCATTCAGAAGGAACTTGCTCTGAAGGCTACAATTGACAATGTGGAGCTCTTGATCTTCTCATCTTACGAATTGCCTTTACCACACAGGAGTAAGTTGACCCACAAAAAAATTTACAGCTTGTATTCTTGATTTTTTTTTTTTTTTTTTTTGCATTGAAAATTGTACTTTTCTTGACGGTTGCATTTCATTGCAGGGTTCAATGGTAAGTATTTCTTTTGGGGCGTGTTCAAGAACAAGAAGAAGCATGGCTCTAATTCGTCCTCCACTGGTCAGCAAATGGAGAGTCGGGTGGAGAATTCTGGATGTGCTGGGCCAGTGGATGGTGCAAACGGGGCAAATAAACCTGCCGATGTGTTGAATTATCCGAACCTGCAAAATTTGAGTCCTTTGAGCATGGATAGTAGCCAGGCATCTAATTTGCTTCAATCTAAGCAGAACACCCCGGATTCTCTACATTTATCTGCAGCAGTAGTATAAGCAGGGATATATTGTATGAGGACTTGTATATATGGTTAAAGGAACGCAATGCACGAAGATCCATGTTCCAAAGCTCCAATAGTGGGGAAATGTACCGGAAGATTGCGAAAGTGGTTGAATCTCGTCCAAGTTCAATTTCAGAACGTGTTGTTTCATTCTAGGTTTTGATTACACAAATTGCACTTTAGGTTTAGTCTAATTATTGGTGTTCTGGTGACAATCCGCAATATCAAATCCGTATTTTTTTTTTCGGGAATACATAGAACCCTTAATTACAATTAGAAATCAGTTAGAAGTCGAATCTAGTGAGCATAGAGAAAACACTCAAACACAAATACTATAACCATAGACTAAAAGTTTTTCCCATAGCTGGACCACAAAACAGACTGGATCATGACCCAAATTTTAGATCCAGAAACTGCACACACACACACACCCCTAATTGGAGCTGAAACCCAAGACCCCAACCCCGACCCCTCAGTCAGAGGACAACGAACAAACGCCCACCACACCATCATACCCCGAACCTAGCCCACACCACGGGCCAGAGCTCGTCACGCTGCCCGTCCTCTCATCCCTATCACCATGGGAGAAAGGAACAAGGGGGAAGATGTCTGCTAACCTTCATCACGACACCGACAATTGGCAATCGAAACAACAATCCGCCCCCACAACAGCATCAAATCCCGCCACCGCGTCGATGCCATAGAGTCCGACGACCACTGTCCCAAGATGCCAACCAGGTAGAAAGGCGAGGACCACTCGGCAACGCCATCCAACTCCACCACGCGAGAAGATGGGCCCTTTCACCAAATTGGTGCCACATCGCACAATGAGGAACTGATCACCGTTAAGGAGCACAGTGGCCCCACCGAGGCAGCAAACATTAAGTCGAATATAAAATTGGGGAAGGACGAAGAGAGAGAAAAGATATGTATACGTTTGAACGATTTATATATATAATTGTCGTGTTGTATGAGGTTCTTTGATGCGAATGAAGGCCAGCGAGTATTGAGGGGCAAGTCGACCAAGTTTTCTAGTATAACTATTATTATAATTCTATTCGGAATTAGTATAGGTATTTGATTATTTTGGAGATTCTTAGGACCTTAGATATTTACTTTTCTTAGGATTAGAATTTATTTCCTCATAGGCTTAGTATTTCTCTTCTTTGAATAACCTATATAACCATCGTTGATTTCATTAAGCAATATAAAAAAAAAATGCTCTTTCATTGAGAGTGACTTTCATTGAGAGATTGATCATGTTTCACCATGACAAATCGAGAGAGGCTGGGCAATTTGGAGGAGAGCTTGAGGACTATGAACGACGGTCTTTATTCTACGAACCAAACCATGGCCATGTTCGAGCGGCTGATGCTAGGCACGGTCGGACGGCGAGCACGGCAAGGTGGCAATTCTGACTCATCATCAGAGACTTCATCCGATTTCGGGGCCGAACGCGACCAATCTGAGGGGAAATCCGACAACCGATCACGGGGCTCCAATCACCGTGAGAGGCGCAGGTTTGAGAAGCCGAAATTGACACTACCGATGTTCAACGGGGCGGATTCGGATGCGTGGTTGAGTCGTGCCAACCAATATTTCGACATCAACGAAATCTCGAAGGCCAAGAGAGTTAAATTTGTTGCCTACTATCTCGACAGGGAGACAAACGTCGGGTGACAATGGATATCGCTTGTATACAAAAAGGACACGCAAATCCGTTGAAATTTTGTAAAAAGAGTTGATGATTACGGAATTCCGAATTTGGATCCTCTTTTGAGACTGAAATTCATAATTAAACTAGGCCAAATTTTGTACTGATAAAATAAGCTTTTCCCAATTTACAAAAACAAAGCCTTTAGTTTGGGGGGCAAAAACAAAGCACCAGAAACACTTCCCGATCATCGTGAATGGTTTTGGGGTTGCATGTAAATTTTTTAAGATTACAAATACGCCCCACAATTTAAGAAAATAATTTCCAAAGTCGCCACCTTTGGGACTATATTTTGAATGTTTTCTAGGAGATATTTTCGCCAGTGACCAAATTCCTGAACAACATTATCCAAAATTCCAGATACAGTAAATCTACACAGAAAGGCAAAAACCCTGAACTGATAAGGAAAAAGCCCGTGTTCCCAATCCCAAACACAAAGCCACACAATTCGGACCAAAAGAGTTCAAAGTGCAAACGGAAAACGGTTATCCGACTCGAAATTTTAGTAGTCTGCAGAAATTTTTCTTCTTCTTCTTCTTCGAGGAATGGCTCTTTCGACCGCTTTAAACCGGCCCATTATCTCCTTCAATGCCACATCTTCCCCAATCTCTTGTTTCCTGCAACCGAATGGTATCAATAGCTGTCAGAATAATGGTCCAATGGTGGTGGGATTTCATAAAACATATAATCAGTCTCTGGTCGTTAGTTGCTGCTCTGGCTCTGGTGAAGGTTCCCCCTCCGATTCTATGAATTTGCGGTACTGTAATTGTTTGCGCTGCATTCTTCTTCTTTTTATTGTTTCTTTTTCAGTGGTAGTGCCGGATTCCGAATTCTGGGGATCGATGCACTGTTTCTGAGTTAGTAGTTGATTACTAATGGTTCTGTGTTTCTTGAGATTTTTCCAATTCAGCTGCGTAATTTTAGTTGATGCATATCTTGGTTCAGTTTGTTTGATGTTGTGCAAGGATTTATTCTGTGGTTCTTATTAGTCACGGTAAGCAACGGAGGAATGATGTGTTGGAAGCTGAAAGTGTAGAATATAACTTGCATTAGCTCATTTTCAGTATTTTGAGACGTAAATGTTGTAGGTACTCCATTTGTTATCGAAATTCGCAGATAGTCCATTGGTTTATTAATGGAACAAAAGTTTGCCAGTTTTATGAAAATACTAAGCAGTGAGAAATGTTGGTATAGTCTGAAGATTGAGCCCTTAGCTGAATGAAGTGAAAAAAGATTCGATATTTGAAAAGGCAGAATGGACTTATTCTATAGTGGTATAGTTGAGATAGGTGCAAATTGTNTCTATTTTCTGGAGACAGCGATTATGATTGGTTTTGAAGATAAAATTTGGACTCTTAATTTTTTAATTTATCTTATCCTGATGTTTCAAAAACTTGGCTTCAGTTTCATTCATCATCAATAAAATGCCTGAAGTTACTAGTTATCAAAGAGTATGTTTGATCCTCCAAAATTTGTTCTTTTCTTAGTTTGATTATTTATTTTATAGCTTTGCAAATGTGGCTATATACATCGGATCCAGTTATATTGACTTATCATTTTCATCGTGGTTCACCTGAAACTTCACTATGCTTATATGGCTATCTTGGATGTGAACCTTGTTTGGCTCCTAGCTAGAATAATACATGACTTGGTTTGCTTTCCAGTTTTCAATGGAGTAAAGAAATGAATGACTCTTTTTATGTATCTTGTAATACCTGTGCACCAACAAAATAACCACTCATATTGGCTGCAACATATGACAGTAATGATATCATAAACTTCAGATTTAACATGCCAGAATCATATAACATTTTGTCTTCTTTTCTTAAGTAGGGGTTTTAATTGATTTTAAAGAGGTAGATATGTCTATCCAAAGTAACTTCTTTTTAGCACATTTTTTTTCCTTTTCACTTTGTAGGCAGCCACATTTTTCATCAATTCCTAGGCCTGCTTTTGGTGTCCAAATGAATGACAGCAGCTTGCAAAAACCATCATATAAATGGCGTAGGGTTTTGCTTAAGGTAAGCGGGGAGGCACTTGCAGGAGATCAAACACAAAATATTGACCCAAAGGTTGGTTAAATTACTCAGATTTAATGTCTGAAAAATTTGTATTATCTCCACTGTGCTTATTTGAATATGCTTGTACAGATCACAATGTCCATTGCACGGGAGGTTGCAGCTGTTACTCGGCTTGGTATTGAGGTAATCCTCTTAGTAGCTATATGCTGAAAAAATTCAGTTATATTCATAAACTTGTGAAGATTATTTATCTATAACGATCTATAACCATCTCTTTTTAAGAAATAGGATTGTCACCCCACACTAATACATATACTGCTCATGACACTTTGCCATTTTGTGGAGTCATGCTACAAATTTATAAGATTATTCCCAATACATGGGTTCTTTATTTATTTATTTATTTTTTTCCTGAAAGTATAAATATCTTGTTAAATTCGTTATGTAGATCTCCAATTTAGTATGATTCTGCAGATTAATATCAGCTTTGCAAATGCACTTGACTTGCCTTTACTGAAACATTCAGGTCGCGATTGTTGTTGGAGGAGGAAATATCTTCCGTGGGGCCTCCTGGGCAGGGAGCAGTGGCCTTGACCGTTCTTCTGCTGATTATATTGGGTAAACTCATTTATTTCCTTGAGCTGACATTTATTTTATGCATCATTATGTTTCCAATGCATCCGCAGTTCTAATGCGATGGTTATACATATGGATTCTCACAACTAGCAAGCATTGGCCTAATAAATAGCGTTATTGTTTTTCAAATCTCAATCTGTGAAAGCATCATTCACTAATATTTCAGCTGTGACCTCATGTACGCTGTACAAATTTAAGTTTCCCCTCTTGCTGAACTGTTGGTGTAAAGAACTATACTTGTTCTGCTGATTTGTTAGCTTATAGTTGTATTCACATGAATTTAGCTTATAATGAGGTGTATTTTATGGTTCTATATAAATAGAAAACTTTTGCAGAGAAATAATATGAAAATTCTCATGTTGCTTCATACTATTTTGAGTTGTGGTTTCCATGCGTGAAGGGTACCATGAAATATATCTCTCTCTTTTTTTTTTCTTTTTGTTCGTTATGTTTTTTTAGGATGCTAGCAACTGTGATGAACGCAATTTTCCTACAAGCAACGATGGAGAGCATTGGGATCCCAACAAGGGTTCAGACAGCTTTTCGCATGTCTGAAGTTGCTGAGCCGTACATAAGAAGACGAGCAGTGAGGCATCTTGAGAAAGGAAGAGTTGTAATATTCGCGGCAGGCACTGGTAATCCCTTCTTCACCACCGATACTGCTGCTGCTCTTCGGAGTGCCGAGAGTGAGTCTTTTTTTATCACTTATAACAGAATTACAGCTGGCAAAGGACAAAAATTAAGATAACTTTCTTTTTTTTTTTTTTGATTTAGTAAATGCTGAGGTGGTGCTTAAAGCTACAAATGTGGATGGTGTGTATGATAAGGATCCCAAGCAAGACCCTAATGCCCATCTGCTTGAAACCCTAACTTATCAAGATGTTATTTCAAAGGAACTATCTGTTATGGATTTGACAGCCATCACTCTGTGCCAAGAGAACAACATTCCTGGTAAGAAAAAACATTAACATTTATTATATTTTGTGTTGGTCATTATTAATTAAAACTAATTTTGGTTTCATGCAGTTGTGGTGTTTAACTTGAATAAGGCGGGGAACATTTCGAAAGCAATTAAGGGTGAGAGTGTCGGAACATTGATTGGAGGGTCTCAGAGGTCGGCTGCGGCCACAACTTCGAACAATTAGTCAGTTAAATTATAAATAACTAATAAATATAGGCTTTCTTCTCTTTAGGTGTTGTGTTACAACTTACAAGAGTATTTTGCAACATGTCAATGTTGACTCTTA
Source organism: Striga asiatica (assembly GCA_008636005.1). Lineage (NCBI taxonomy): Eukaryota > Viridiplantae > Streptophyta > Magnoliopsida > Lamiales > Orobanchaceae > Striga > Striga asiatica. Next base: position 256,994 of record BKCP01005517.1, on the reverse strand, counting down.
CTTTTTCCTCTTGTAAAACCAGACTGTTCAGGGGATCTTTTAGCAGCAATCAGTTTTGAATCTCAAAATCATGATACTTATATTAACAATATCCAAACCTGGTTGATAATTTGTGTGTGTGTGTGTGTGGTGTTCTTTTAGTCCTTTCAGTTTCAGTCAAATGAATTAAATCAATCTGCTTAAAAGCAGTCGTTGTCTCAACACGAATACGTAACACACATGTAGACACAAACACAATATTGGTCTTTATACGGCTGCAGAATTGACCACAATAATCTGATATTTTAATTTTATTACGAAACGCAACTACACATTTTAGGCCTTATAAGGGATTGCAAATTGCAATACGTGTACAACGCGAGATAACCCAAAAGAAGACGAGAAATGATCAAAATTTGCCAAAAGAACAAGAGGAATGAACAGAATATGTAGACTGATGATTTCCAGATTGGATAGAATCTCAGATTACCCAAAATCACTAATACCGCAATATATATATAAAATAAAAAAATAAAAAATAAAAAAAAAAAGAAGAAAAGAAAGAATCATTGCAATTGCATAATTACAAAATTTGCTCAAGGTCAATTCAAGAGAATCAAATTTTCAAAAAGTCAACCTAACTATCCGATACATTTTACATTTTCCCCTCCTCCTTTAATAATTAATGGTCAGTAGTATACAAGAACTTTCCTCCCCATGATTTCTCTCTCTGCAGAAAATTTTGGCCACAATACATCAAAATATAATTAATTAAATTAAAAAAAGAAAAAGAGAAAGGAAAAGCTTTAACGAAGTGTGAAAACAGGTATAAAATTGGGCTAAAAGTCAAAGAAGGGGTTGAATAGATCTAACGACGATGGCGACGGCGACGCCATGGGAACGGAAAACAAGGTCGACGGGCTCGGGATGAACATATTGTACCCACTCATAAACGGGTCCACTGCAGCCGGCGAGAACAATCCGGCAGATACTGGCGGCAGGCTCGCCGGAGCCGGAGACAATATTCCCGGAACCCTACCTAACTCCACCACGCTGTCCTGCAGCAGATCTCCCACCAAATCGCCATGGCTTCTCTCGCCGGCGACGATTTCCCTCTCCTTAGAAGGGCTGGTTCTCTCGATCGACGCCAGCCTGGCCGCCGGAGAGAGGTTTCCGCCTTCGGATCGGCCGTTGCCGGTGAGGCGCTGCACCAGGCCCATGAAGTCACTGACGGTGGTGTGGATGACTTTGGGCGAGACGGCGTAGATTATCACCGGCTGGCGGTCATCGGCGGATGCCTGCGGCGGATCCTCCGGTGGCGGAGGCTGCGGGTGGGGAGGCCGCGCAATAGGCGGTTTCCGGATCTTGTACGAGTCTTTGTTAACCTTGAGTGCCGTGGGGCGTGGGCCCTGAAGCTCCCTCCTAGGCGAGGGACGGCTGCCGTCTCCGCCTCCGCCGCCGCCGTTGGAGAAGAAGTCCAGTGGGTTCATTAGGGAAGATGAGTGGTGGATATGAATCTATCTTTGTGGCGCACTCGGGTTTGAGAGAGAGAGAAACAAATGAGCTGAAGTTTAGAGAGAGAAACAATGTGATGTGAAATGACTGCGGGGGTCATTAAATTGTCATACGAATAAATAAATAAATAAATACTGTTAGTAATCAATTCTCACATTACATAAAAGATAATGGTTGTTAAATACCGCACTCCAATTAACACTTTTGTCCTTTTTATAAAAAAAAAATTGAATTAAATTGAAAAAAACAGCTCACATATATATCACATAAACAACTCACATATAACATGAAAAAAAAAAAAAATTTTGTGTTGATACAAACATCAAAAAAAACTTCAAAACATCAAAAAATTGTAATAAATTCGAAAAAAACCGAAAAAAAGGGCAAAGAGTCTCCAACTCACAGGTAATTTTTTTTTTTTTTTTTT
>BKCP01005517.1:119798-247405 GCA_008636005.1 Striga asiatica | reverse complement strand
CATAGACTTTCCACTGACAACAGATCCTAGACCATCTTCAGCATTGCCTCCTTCTCTCCAAACCTGAAGGCCTGTGAGCTTCCTCAAATTCAAGGATGAAGGTCGGATCGCCATAGAACGTGGCGCCAGAAATATTCGTTCTCGTTCGAATTTTTGGGGTTTTTCAACGAGAAGCTCACTTTTTCATTTGAGTTCCTGAGGTTTTCCAACGAGGAGTCCACTTTTATATGCGAATTTCCGAGATCCTTTGACGAGGAACCCACGTTCTCGTTTGAGTTTCCGGGATAGTTTGAGGTCGAGGTCGAAGAGATCAAAAGGAGAGACGCAAAGAGTGAATTGGTGTTCGCCGGAGGAAAAGAGGATGATTCGAAAGTCATGTCCATAAGGACAAGGACATATTCAGAGAGGGTGAGAATGATGAGAATGGAGGTTTGGACCTCCAAGGATGTAACGCCCGCTTACTTTTTTTTAGAAAATACTAAGATTTTCGGAAATAATTTGAATTTTTCAAAAACCTTTCAAAAATAAAACTTTTCTTAGGACACTACTAAAAACTCTTTCTTTTCAAACCTTCTAAAATACTTTTCTTTCTTTCCTTTATTTTCTTGAAAACTTAACCTAAGCTTCACACTTAGGTTCTTAGAGAAATTGACATTCATCATATTTTCATGCATTATAAGTGATATATTGTGATATTTGGTCATGGTTATCGTGTGATTGAGCACCATTTTATTTTATTTATTAATCTATGATAGAGGTGTTTTTGTCGTTGGTTTTGCAGGAAATATGCCCGGAAAAGCGTTGGAAATGGAATCGGGACGAAAAACGGCGGAAACAGGTGCAGAAGAGGCCACACGATTCGTGTGGGTAGTGACACGGGTCGCGTGGGTTGAGGAAATAAGAGACGCAGCTACGGCTTTTTCACACGGGTCATGTGGGTTAAGACACAGTCCTGTGGCCTCACACGACTCGTGTGACCCGGTCGTGTGACCAGTCGTGTGAGTCTGGAAGTTCGCCGAAATGTTGAGAAAAGTCACACGACTCGTGTGGCATGTGACACGACTCGTGTGACGCGCATACCTGATCAGCGGGGAATAGGATTCTTGTGCGATTTCTTCCCTTTTTCGACCCAGAATAGCCCTACAGTATAAAACAGACCTTAGGCACTCGTTTTTGGGACTTTTGACACCATTGGAGGCCTAGAGAAAGCACGAGAACACACAAGGGATTCGAGGAAGTCAAGATTGAAGATTCGGGAACTAACGGCAACAATAGTTCTTCTTTCTTTTCTCTTTTTCTTCTTCATTGAACTCATGGATTTATTTATTTTGAGTATTGAGAATATGTTTAGTAGCTAAACCTTTTAGGGATTCTAGGATTTGCGAGTACTCGGATTATTTTATGAAGTGATTTTATTTATTCATTTCGGTTTATCATTCATTTATCAATTTCTTGTGCTTTTATTAATTGTGTGAATATAGGGCCCGTATTTGTGCATATATGTGATTGACTTGAAACCGAGAGGAGATAGTTGATTGCTAGAATTCGGAAATTCATAACGTAAGAGACTAAACAGACCGAGAGGTTGATAGAATCTTGCGAGGGAACTAGAATCTTAGGAGCTTATGAGAGTTGATTGTTCATCTTGAGACCGAGAGGATATAGATAACAATTAATATCTACGATTTAACTTGTTCGAGAGAAAGGTGTAAATTTCTTTAGCGATTATCCCTACGAATGGTAGATTTAAATAAGGTTTGGATGAATAATTAATCTTTGCTAGAATAATCCCGAGGAAAGAATAGCCTAGAATCTGTTTTCTCATTCTTGATTTATCTTAGAACAAGCCTTCATTAGTGTTAGAATTTATTTTATAATCATTCATTAGTTTAGAATAAAATCACCATTTAAATTTGCATTAGACTGAATAATATTTAACCGTTTACATTTTGATACTTAGTTATTTTGACAACAATCTCTGTGGAATACGATCTTGCTCGCCACTCACTATAGCTATACCGTACACTTTCGGATAGTGAAAATATTTTGCGAACAAGTTTTTGGCGCCGTTGCCGGGGATTGTTTTGTAAAAATTAATTAATATTAGAAGAAGACGGGTAGATATTACTTTAGTCATTTTTATTTTTGTTCTTATACTTTGGTTCATAACTGCATCCTTTTTGGTTTGTGTGTTTTGACAGGTACTTGCATGATCACGAGGTCTAGTGGGAGTTCACCCGCCAAATTTGATCCCGAGATTGAAGCTAGTCGCCGAAGGAACAACGCAAACCGGAGACTACAACAACGACTGAAAGGCGCAATGGATGAACAAGGTGAAGAGATGTACAGACAGCTCCAAGCACAACTGGCAGAGCTACAACGCCAGCTAGCCGAGCAGCAGGCTCAACAAGAGACAGGACCACCGGTCCGGAGCATCTTCCAACCTCAAGCTGACCAAGTATATGGAGGAGGTCACGGGCCGAGAATTGCTGCTAATACTTTTGAGTTGAGTCCGTCCTTGATTCAGATGGTTCAGGAGATATGCAGTACTGTGAAGTACAATTTCAGGAGATATGCAGTACTGTGAAGTACAATGGAGTCCCAGAGGATGCTATTCGCCTCCGCCTTTTCTCTTTCTCTCTTAGAGATAAGGCGAAGGTTTGGTACAATTCTCTGGAAGCCGGGACAGTGACATCATGGGAGGAAATGCGTCAGAAATTTCTCTTGAAGTTCTTCCCACCGAGTAAGATGTTGAGACTTCAGACGGAGATCACTCAATTCAAGCAACAAGATAACGAGCCTTTATATGAGGCTTGGGAGCGCTACACGCAACTCCTTCGGACATGCCCACAGCATGGTTTTTCGGAGGAGCACCAGATTTGTTACTTCTACAATGGATTGAGTGGCCCGATGAAGGCCATAGTGGATGCCTCAGTTGGAGGTGCTCTTTTGAGAAGGCAACCAAATGACGCAAAGCGAATTCTTGAGGAGATGGCTTCGAATAGCTACCAATGGCCGGTTGAGAGAACTATGCTTAGGAGGGTCGCGACGACTAATGAGACGGACTCAGCGTCAGCTATTGCGGCTAATGTAGTAGCATTGTTGTTGAATAACTTGCAAGGAGTAAAGACTGAGAGCGTAGGAGTTGGAGAACCGATCGAGGGCGTGAATTATGTGAATAATCGGAATTTTGGAAATTTTCGAGGGCCTCAAGCGGGCAACACTTATTACCAAGGCAACCGGAATCACCCCAATTTCTCATATGCAAACCCGAATAATGCTCTACAACCGCCTCCAGGATTTTCGGTGTAATGGAGTGATCAATGAGCCGAAGAAGCAGTCATTGGAGGATATATTCGAAAGATTCATGAGTAGAACGGAGAATTATATGAGCGCAAATGACGCACGGTCTGCGTAAATGGAGAATCAACTGAAGTCGGTGGAGCAGCAGATTGGGCAATTGGCCACGGCAGTAGGAAGTCAACATCGGAAGGGACAATTTTTGAGTAACACAGAGGTGAATCCGAAGGAGCAATGCAAAGCCATTCGTCTGAGGAGTGGCACGGAGTATGAGGGCCCGAGGATGCCGTCTAATGAGTCGGGAAAAGTCGTGCATGAGGAAAGCAAGGAAGAGGAAGAAGTTGAGGAAGTAGTAATGGAACCCCCAAAATCGTCAATTACAGGGGCTGAGAAGCCAATATCTACTTCTAACACTTCTACTCCTAATATTCCTTTACCTTTTCTTCAACATTTTGAAAAGAAAAAAATTGACGAACAGTATGCCAAATTTCGTGAGATATTTACTAAGGTTCAAATAAATATTCCTCTTGTTGATGCATTGCAGGAGATGCCCAAATATGCCAAGTTCTTAAAGGACATGGTATCTAGGAAGAAGAAGCTCATTATGATCCAAAAGAAGATGCCTTTCAAACGTAAGGATCCCGGGAGCTTCACAATAGCATGCATCATAGGAGGAAAGCGATTCGAGAAGGTGTTGTGTGACTTGGGGGCGAGTATTAATCTCATGCCATTATCCATTTTTAAGAGGTTGGAGATTGGGACGATTAGGCCCACGACGATTGCATTGCAAATGGCGGATAGATCCTTGTCTTATCCAAAGGGGATTGTGGAAGACGTATTTGTGAAAGTCGACGGGTTTATCTTCCCAGCTGATTTTGTAGTCCTTGACATGGAGGAGGATAAGGAGGTTCCGCTACTTTTGGGTCGTCCGTTTCTTGCGACCGGGGGAGCATTGATTGATGTGAAGAATGGCAAGCTTACTCTCCGAGTTGACGACGAGAGCATCACATTTTCCATATATCAAGCGATGAAGAGTAGTGCTGAGAATGGTGAGATCGAGGAATGTAAAGTGATTGAAGTTGTTGAGGATTCCTTCGACAATTACATGATTACTTCCTCGTCTAAAGACCCTTTTGATCTATGTGTTCGAAAATCATTATTTGATTCTTCTTCGTTTGATCCTTTTCAAGAAAAATTATTTAAATGTGTTAATGTGTTGGATTATTTTAGGGAAATCCCAAAGAGGGCAACTGCATTTTTGGAGTTGAGACGAGATGAATCTGGAGGAACTACAAGTCGAGGAGAGAAGAAGGATGGAATCCCGAAGTTGGAGTTGAAGCCTTTACCGGAGCACTTAAAGTATGCATATCTTGGAGAGAATGTCACTTTTCCGCGATGTGAAGAAACTAACCTTGTTTTAAATTTGGAGAAATGTCACTTTATGGTGAAGGAAGGTATAGTTCTTGGACATCGGGTGTCTTCCGCCGGACTTGAGGTAGATCGGGCAAAAATTGTTGCCATTAAAAAACTTCCACCTCCTACTAACGTGAAGTCGGTAAGAAGTTTCTTGGGCCATGCGGGAGTTTATAGGAGGTTCATTCGTGATTTTGCTAAAATTGCTAAACCTCTTACTGTCTTATTAGAAAAAGATGTTACATTTGATTTTAGTGAGAGGTGATTGCAGGCTTTTGAGACCTTGAAGAAAGCCCTTGTTAGTGCTCCTATTTTGATTGTGCCGGATTGGGAGCAACCATTCGAGTTGATGTGTGATGCCAGTGATGTAGCTGTGGGGGTCGCTTTGGGCCAAAAGCGAGATAAACTCTTTCGAGTGATTTACTACGCAAGCAAGACGTTGGATCCGGCTCAATTGAATTACACGACCACAGGGAAGGAGATGCTAGCAGTGGTGTATGCATTTGACAAGTTCCGACCTTACCTTGTTGGGACAAAGTCAATCGTGTTTACCGATCATGCGGCGATTCGACACCTCATGGCGAAGAAGGATGCCAAGCGAAGATTGATTCGATGGGTGGTCTTACTTCAAGAGTTTGATCTAGAAATTCGGGACCGAAAGGGATGCGAGAACGTGGTGGCAGATCATTTATCTCGTTTGGAAGGCCCAGTTGAAGGGAAAGATCGTTTGGTCCCCATTAGTGAAGATCTTCGGATGAGCACATGATGCATATTCGAGCCCACCTACCTTGGTACGCCGACTTTGTAAATTATTTGGTGTCGGGAGTACCACCTCCAGATTTGTCATATTATGCGAGGAAGAAGTTCTTTCATGACGTGAAGTTCTACTATTGGGACGAGCCATATTTGTTTCGGAGGTGCGCTGACATGGTTATTAGAAGGTGTGTTCCTGAAGAGGAATTGGGAGAGATCATGATGCAATGCCATTCATCACCCCACCGGGTGGAGGTCACTTCACGGGAAACCGAACCGCCATCAAGGTGTTGCATAGTGGCTTTTATTGGCCATCCATTTATAAAGATTGTCACCGGTTTGTGCTATCATGTGATCGTTGCCAACAGATGGGAGGAATTTCTAGGCAAGATGAGATGTCCCTCACCAACATCATTGAGGTGGAACTTTTTGACGTATGGGGGATCGATTTTATGGGACCTTTTCCCATGTCTTATGGGTTCAAGTACATTCTTTTGGCGGTGGACTATGTTTCGAGATGGGTAGAGGTGGTGCCGACCAAGACGAATGATGCCAAGGAGGTGCTGAAATTTTTGAGAGTGAATATCCTTACACGGTTTGGAACTCCGAGAGCATTGATTAGTGATGGTGGGTCGCACTTTTGTAATAAGTGGCTTGGAAGTCTCCTCGCCAAGTATGGAGTGAAGCATAAGGTGACGATGGCGTATCATCCACAAGCCAATGGGCAAGCTGAGTTGGCCAATCGGGAGATTAAGCAAGTGCTCGAGAAAGTTATTGGGAGTCGTAAGGATTGGCGAATCACCTCAATGAGGCGTTATGGGCGTATCGAACGGCGTACAAGACTCCCTTAGGTATGTCTCGATATCAATTTGGTATTTAGAAAATCGTGTCATTTACCCGTTGAATTGAAGCATAAGGCGTATTGGGCTATGAGGAAGATAGATCTCGACTTTGAAAAGGCCGGGGTCGAAAAGAGGTTGCAACTTAACGAATTGGATGAGTTTCGAACGGAGGCTTATGAGAGCTCTCGCATCTATAAGGAGAAGACGAAGAGATATCATGACAAGTTCATCCGGAAGCGAGAATTTACTGAAGGTGATCAGGTTCTACTCTTCAATTCGCGACTCAAGCTCTTTCCCGGTAAGTTCAAGTCGAGGTGGTCGGGACCGTTCGTGATCACGAAGATGATGAGGAATGGAGCAGTGGAATTAGCCGTAAGTGACGGCACTACATTCGTGGTGAATGCCCAGAGGATCAAGCCATATTTCAGCCCGGAACAAGTCAAGACGATCTTCATCGTCTATTTGAACGACTAACGCTAAGCAGGTACGTCGTCTAGCTAAAGACGTTAAATTAAGCGCTTTTTGGGAGGCAACCCAATGTTTAGTGTATAATTTTTTCTTTTAGATTAGGCTTATTTTCGATCATTTTATATCATAAAAAAAAAAAAAAAATTCCAGGTACACACGACTCGTGTGGCCAGTCACACGACTCGTGTGGGCCGGGGGAAAAAAAACTAGATTTTTGGTTGTAGGTTCGGCTTTTTCACACGACCCGTGTGGGAGAAGGACACGACTCGTGTGGCGCGACACGAGTCGTGTGGGCTAAGACACGACTCGTGTGGCGCGACACGAGTCGTGTGGGCTAAGACACGACTCGGGTGACTCTGTGAAATTTTAGTCGTTTTTTATCTTACGACCACACGACTCGTGTGGGGTAACAGGTATGTTTTAAAACCCGTTTTCTTCTTCACTTTCTCCTCACTTTATTTCACACGACCGCCCCTCTCTTTCGATCGTTCTCTCGTCTCTCTCTATATTCTCGACTTCTCTTGTTATTTTTGCTCGAATCGTCGCGAAATCACTCATATACTCTTCCTAATTTATCGTGTTTGAGGGATTAATTCTTGAAAGAAAGGAATTTTGGTGTTCTAGACTTAGGGTTTGCTAATTTCGGGATTTTGGTAGCAATTGAGGTACGCGTTTTCCTCTCTTTTCTTGTATATTCACGATTTGAAGGATGAATTGAGGTATGAATGGTGTGCATTGAGCATTGTTGTGAAGTTGGGGCTAAGAACACTTTGAGGATTTTGATAGAACACCTTGTGTGCGTGTGTTTTGTTGATAAATTTGTTCTCTTTTCATTATGATTTTTCGTTTTAGTTGATAGTATGATAAAGAGAGAGACATTTGACATGGGTTGTTTTGATTTTGGAGCTTATTTGCATATGTTCTTAGCTTAATAATATTTTTGTGAAATTTGTTATTATTGGAGATAGGATGTGGAGGAGAGTTGAATGATATTTGGTGAATTTGTGTGCATTTCTTGGGCTCATGAATGTAGTTGAATGATTTTCGGTAAATTATTTGTGATATGAAAATTGGAGATGAAAAGAATTGGGATAGGAGTTGATTTTTGGAGACGATTTGTGACTATTGTTGAATGTTGTGATGATATGATATTTGAGAAGGGATATTTGTGAATTGAGTTATGATTTTTGAGAGGATACTTGGGTTGATATGATATATGGTGATACTATGTGATTATGTGATTATTGATTATAGTAGAATTGTTGTGATGTTGGTCAATATTTTGGTGAAGTATTTTGATGATTTTCTTGTGGATTGATTATTGGTGATATTGGAGTTGATATATTGAATTTTGCAAATGTATGTGCGAGAATGAACACGTGTAGTCAAGCTAAAAGAAGCGGGGGTTCGGGTGCGACACCTCGTGCGAACCGTCCACCGAATCCACCACCGCGCGAGGAAGTCGAGGTCGAAGCAACTCCCGGTAGCGAGTTGGGAGTTGTACTGCAGCACGACTTGCAGAAAGCGAGATGGACCCGACTCACGAAGATGGCAATCAGGCCAACTCGTTACCCGAATGCAGCCACCGAGCGAGTGCTCGGCATACGTGAGGCAGTGGTGCCACTTATGGACCGACTCGGGCTAGCGAGGGCCTTCGAGACTCGTCCGGCGACGTACAAGAGAATGGTGCTCGAATTCTTCAGCACCTTGGACCAGACGAAGAAGCCCATGTTGGTTCAGTTCGAGAAGCTTACCTTTCAGTTAGACAACCGACAGTGGAGCCTCGACGAGGAGGATCTCGCGAGATGTTTTAGTGGAGGGGTCACGTACGTGGATACCGAGCACTATGACGTGATTGATTTTTGGCTGTCCATAAATCTACCTTCCGGAATTGGCGCTCTCGATTTCGCACGCGGAGCGGTGAAGGCCGCAGACATACGCAACCCAGTGCTCCGCTACATGCACCGGGTATTGGCGAGTACGGTGTCGCACGTCGGGAGAGCGGTAATATCACGAAGGCCGAAGTATTTATACTTTGGTGTCTGATGACGGGGAAGAAGCCTGGGATCGGACGTTTGGTAGGCGACCATCTGCTCCGCCTGAGCCAGGCAGATACGGATGTCATCCGGTATGGTGGACTTGTGACTATGATCGCCAACCAGCTTGGAATTGGCTACACTGATTCGGAGCAAGTCCCGGGAGCAGACGTGCTGAACTTGTCGGCCCTAGTGAACATGGGCTATTTGAAGACGGACATGAGCGACAACATGTTCTTCTTACAGAAGGAGGGCGACAATTTCCCTTTACCTTTTCCACAGTTGACTGGAGTCCACCGGCCGGAGAATTGGCAGATGGACACTGCCGAGCATCGACGGGTTGTGGCAGAGAGATGACCTGTGGGGTCCCTCCGGAAGCTCGCCCCGCAACTGACTATCTATGACCGGGCAGCCCAGAATGAGGAGGAGGATGAGATGGCTGCCTTTGAGGGCGAAGATGAGGGAGCCCTTGTGAGGTACGAGGGTGATGGCGAAGTACACGAGCAGCCGGTAGGAGGGGACAGACTGGAGTCCTCACGGGCAGCTGAGCAGCAGCAGAGGCAGAGGCAGAGGCAGAGGCGGTGGCGTCGAGAGCCGGACATGGAAGAGCGGATGATGACGCTCGAGCGAGAGATGCACGAGCTTAGGACGGATGTACGGGACATGCGGGATGAGAACCGTGTATCTGCGGCCCGGCTGGAGGAGCGGATGAACAGCGGTTTCCAGCAGCTGTTCGAGTGGATGCAGAGACAAGAGGGGAATTTTCCCCCTCCTCCGCCGTGATTTACAGGAAGTTAGTCCCCTAAGATATACCACTTTTTCTTCAAATTTGTTCTTTCTCGAAAGAATAAGTTTGGGGGAGAGGTGCGGCATATGTTAGGTTCTTATCCCATCTATCTTGCATTTCATGTAGGTTGCATTAGTTTATTTTTATTTTTATGTCTTTATTGAGTTAGAGCACGTTTATTTGCTTTTTAGGAGTATGATTTATTATGCGTCAGTTTCTTGTGTATTTTGGGCTTTCGATTTGATGATGGTATGTATAACTTGAATGGTGAATTGTGATTTGATGTGACTAAGAAATTGTGATGGGATTGTAACAGTCATGCCTAGATGAAATTGCTTGTGAGCCTTGGATTAACGATATATTGAGCCTGGTGAGATTTGAGCCTTTATTCTTTGTCTGTGAGTGTCAATTGAATACCCGAGTTATTAGAATTTGCCTTGATTCTACACTTGAAAAAAATGCATTGATGATTTTGAGCTTTAAAAATGATTTAGGCGGTTCTTGAATTCAACTCGTTTGGCCTTGTTCCTTGTCCTTAAAAATATTTTTCACTAGTAGCCCGTTTGAGCCTTAAGCCTTTTTCTTGTCGACCGGTTTATCTTATTTATTTTGAGAGTTGACTATTGTTTGGGATGTATGGGGATAACGGAGTTATTTATTGGATGATTGGGTATGGAATGACTTGAGATTGAGTTGCATTTACTGTGTTTGACCGAAAAAAAAGCAAAAATAAATAAATAAAAAATAATAATAATAAAGAGAGCTCGCAAGTCGAATTGTTGGGATTCTACTCCTCTTACTAGTTGATTTATTTTGACGTGTAATGAGTAATGGGAAACCACTCTAGGACACTTGGATGACCTCCGATGTTTATACCTAGAGAATATTGTTCTTGCAGTTTGATTTTGTTTGGAAAAAAATTGAACTCTCTTAAGAAAAAAAAAAGAAAAAAAAATTGTCAAGTACTTCATTTGCAATTTGATTTGAGCATTTATGAGTTGTGTATGGATTCTTTTGGTTTGGGATTGAGAAAAACTTCATGTTGATTAGAGAGGAAGAGTGGAGTATGTCGAGTAGTCTATTTACTCGAATGGTATGATTGTTTATATGAGCCACTTAACCCATATATATATCTTACCCTTGACCAAATAGCATACATTACAACCTGGAAAGACCTTTTGATTTAAAGCTCATGATTATTGATTGTGTTTGAAGTAGAGTTTTAGATGATTGGCAAACATATACTTAACTGGGTGTTCAATGTGATTTGAGCGTATCCATCTCTTTTATATATATTGGTGACATGTGAGTGAGGCACTTATATATTCCATATGAGGGTTCATTGATTCAAGGTAGATACAAGTTAGTAGTCAAAGCATGATAATTATGATCGTTTGAATTTTTCTTGGTTGCATTAAATAACTTGAAGCTGTTCTAGTTTGATATCACTCATTATGCTTGAGTTCTGATTTTCTTATTCTTGATCGGGGACGAACAAGAGTTTAAGTTTGGGGAAGTTGACATTCATCATATTTTCATGCATTATGAGTGATAAATTGTGATATTTGGCCATGGTTATCGTGTGATTGTGCACCATTTTGTTTTATTTATTAATCTATGATAGAGGTGTTTTTGTCGTTGGTTTTGCAGGAAATATGCCCGGAAAAGCGTTGGAAATGGAATCGGGATGAAAAACGGCAGAAACAGGTGCAGAAGAGGCCACACGACTCGTGTGGGTAGTGACACGGGTCGTGTGGGTTGAGGAAATAAGAGACGCAGCTACGGCTTTTTCACACGGGTCGTGTGGCCTCACACGACTCATGTGACCAGTCGTGTGAGTCTGGAAGTTCGCCGAAATGTTGAGAAAAGTCACACGACTCGTGTGAGGCGCAGACCTGATTAGCGGGGAATAGGATTCTTGTGCGATTTCTTCCCTTTTTCGACCCAGAATAGCCCTACAGTATAAAACAGACCTTAGGAACTCGTTTTTGGGACATTTGACACCATTGGAGGCCTAGAGAAAGCACGAAACACACGAGGGATTCGAGGAAGTCAAGATTGAAGATTCGGGAACTAACGGCGACAATAGTTCTTCTTTCTTTTCTCTTTTTCTTCTTCATTGAACTCATGGATTTATTTATTTTGAGTATCGAGAATATGTTTAGTAGTTAAACCTTTTAGGAGTTCTAGGATTTGCGAGTACTCAGATTATTTTATGAAGTGATTTTATTTATTCATTCCGGTTTACCATTCGTTTATCAATTTCTTGTGTTTTTATTAATTGTGTGAATATAGAGCCCGTATTTGTGCATATTTGTGATTGACTTGAGACCGAGAGGAGATAGTTGATTGTTAGAATTGGGAAATTCATAACGTAAGAGATTAAACAGATCGAGAGGTTGATAGAATCTTGCGAGGGAACTAGAATCTTAGGAGCTTATGGGAGTTGATTGTTCATCTTGAGACCGAGAGGAGATAGATAACAATTAATATTTACGATTTAACTTGTTCGAGAGAAAGGTACAAATTACTTTAGCGATTATCCCTACGAATGGTAGAATTAAATAAGGTTTGGATGAATAATTAATCTTTGCTAGAATAATCCTGAGGAAAGCATAGCCTAGAATCTATTTTCTCATTCTTGATTTATCTTAGAACAAGCCTTCATTAGTGTTAGAATTTATTTTATAATCATTCATTAGTTTAGAATAAAATCACCATTTAAATTTGCATTAGACTGAATAATATTTAACCGTTTACATTTTGATACTTAGTTATTTTGACAACAATCTATGTGGAATACGACCTTGCTCGCTACTCACTATAGCTATACAGTACACTTGCGGATAGTGAAAATATTTTGCGAACAGAAATCACTTTCCATCATTCACACTGGCTTCTCAACAATTAAGACATAGCAAAACGTTCAAATACTTAGTCTTAATTGAAATAACTTAGTCTCTAACATCAAACTCAGTCACGTTCTCAAAATATGAAATAACAATCAAGAGTTTGTAAAAGTTTGCAGAAACATAAACACATAGCATTATTATGACCCTTTCGCACTCCCGTGTCCACTGCCAGCTGCTCAACCTGAAAATGATAATTGCGGGGGGTGAGCAAAACAACTAGCCCACCTAAAGACTATACTATGATTATTCAGAATAATTAACAGATATCATGACATTAGTTTGAAACATGAATAAACTGATCATAATGCCTATCACAGGCACAACCCATCATGAGCAGGGTTATAAAAGCTTTGCCTCTCATAGGCGCTACCCATCACGGGCAAGGTTATAAAAGCTTTGCCTCTCACAGGCGCTACAATCACTAGCAGGGTTATAAATTCTTTGCCCCTCACAGGAGAGAATACTCATACAACATACAACCATCATAATAGCACGATAATTATTAAGAATAAGGCATAGCCTAGAATTCCCCACCTTATACTTGAATGATGAAATGCAGATGCTTCAATGGGATGCTTGAGGGCTCGACTCCTCGGAATCTATATTTTTAGAAGCATAGCTGTAAGCCCCGACCCAGTTTCTGTATATTAGCTCGACTTTATTTCCAGTAATAGCAAGTTCATAATTATGCCAGGATTATTATTATTAATTACATAATTTATTAAGCCTTAAGTCTAAGACATGGAGAAAACATTCGAATTTTATTTCGAAAACGAGAAAAAATTTTAAGTCTAAGTCTCGATTTATAATTTTAATCGAGTATTCGAAAAAATGGAATTTTATTAAATTTCTGAGCCGAGCCATTTTATTCCGACCAACATGCCCAATTATTATATCGAGCCATTTTATGTTGAGCCATTTTGATTAGTCGGCCCAATTTAATTCAAGCTATCGTATTTAATTACCGAGCCCAAGTAGTTTTAGAAATACGAGCCCAAGTCAAAGAATTAATTCCAAGCCCAAGTTCAAGGCCCAACAACACACTCAAACCCTAGCTTCTACATCTATATATATAAGGCATATCCACATTTCATCTTCTACACAAAACCCTAGCCCAACATTCTTCATCTTCAAGCTCATCTTCTCCATAGCCTACCTCCATAAAATCTGGCCAAGCCCCTTGTTTTCCGGTGAACCGTGCGGTTTCCGTCCAGCCACGCAGAAAAGCACTTGAGCACGAGCCATTTCAGCTCCGTTCAGCCCGTCGCGCCACCTCGAGCCTCCATTTCCTGTGAAGTCGACGTCCAGCTTTTAGACATCAACATTTTAATATTTTATTAATTAATGTCTATTTATTTTGGAACGTAAATCCAAGATAAATAAGATATTTAATTAATAAAGTAAATATTTCTTGCCCACCAAGTCAAATCTTAGGATAAAGAAAGAGATTATATCAAATCTTAGGATAAGGAAAGAGATTATATCAAATCATGAAGGACCAATCAAATTGATTTCTTCTTCTCTAAGACTCTCTCTCCTACACCTATAAATATTGCTCTCCTCAATACTACAAATCACACCTCAAAAAATCCAACACCTCCAAAAATTAAAGTCTCAAATTCAAGAGCTCTCAAAAACCCTCTTAAAGATTTGAAGAAGTTGTTGAAGATCCAAGACACTCAAGTTGAAGGTCGGCGTTCAACCCGCAACCAAGCATTCAAATCGCCAAAGTTCGTTCAATGAAGAAGAAGAAAAAGAGACGACGACGCTTCCCCAAGAAGTAAAAAGACGACTTCAATTCCTCTCAAATCAATTTAAGAATATCAACAATGTTCAAGCGACATTCAAGCCGCGTTCCTTGAGAAGTTCAACTAACATAGCATTCGATCTGGGAAAAAGCTATCA
This sequence comes from Striga asiatica, assembly GCA_008636005.1. Lineage (NCBI taxonomy): Eukaryota > Viridiplantae > Streptophyta > Magnoliopsida > Lamiales > Orobanchaceae > Striga > Striga asiatica. Next base: position 232,989 of record BKCP01005517.1, on the reverse strand, counting down.
AGCCCTCGAGTCATTGTTATTCAAGTCAAAATCTGCCTTTCTAGAAGATCAAAGAAACAAGTCCTCCAAGAAGTCTTCTCAGATCAAGTCACGTCCTACCAATTAATACGGGAATAAGTCATTCGACCCCCAAATTAATGTTAGGAAAATTCAAGATCAGCTCAAAGAAGATCCAAGTCCATATCCATATTTGAAGATCCAAATCCAAGTCCATGAAGAGAAAAATCAGAGGAAATATATAGAGATTGTACCCGCAATATCGTTTGATCGAAATAAAATCAAGTTGTACAAAAGTTTTATGTTTCCCATAAAATTTGTTGTTACAAATTTGGCACGCCCAGTGGGACTTTCTCTACCTCTCATCTCTGCTCTCCAAATCAAGTTCGAAGATTTTGGAAGATACATTAAGACCTCTGTGAAGAAAATGTATACGAGGGCAATGAATGATGTTTTCCTAAGCCATGAATCCGTCGAAAATCATTGTGTTCATCAAACATCCGAATGGAGGAAACAAAAGTGGTCTTTCATATTCTTTTCAAACTCCATTGGGGTAATTTACATGAAGAGCTCCGTCAAATCCTCAAATTCAAATGCTCCTTGATATGAGCCTAAACTATGTACATATTCAAATGCTCCTTGACAAGAGTCTAAACTATCTACAAATTCAGATACTCCTTGATACGAGCTTAAACTATCTACAATGCTCCTTGATATGAGCTTAAACTATCTACAAAATCAAGACTCATTGACACGAGAATAAAAGGTATACAAGTCAAATATCGAAGGCTCCTTGACACGAGCATAAAATGTCTACAAATTTGAAGGCCCCTTGACACGACAATAAAATGTCTACAAATTTGAAGGCTCCTTGACACGACCATAAAATGTCTACAAATTTGAAGACTCCTTGATACGAGTATAAACTATATGTCAACATTCCTTGATACGAGTATAAACTATCTATAAATCGAATCGAATGAAGAACTCCTTGATACGAGTATAAACTATCTACATATCAAGTCATATGAAGAACTCCTTGATACGAGTATAAACTATCTACATATCAATTCATATGAAGAACTCATTGATACAAGTATAAATTGTCTACAAATCATGTTGTTGATGCACGAAATTTGATCAACATGGGATATTCAGATAATTGTTTTTATCGTAGATTTTGATGTGTATTTTGTGTAAATAAATCTAAAAAATTGAGGAAGAAGAAGAAGCCCCTTTCTGTTGTTCTTGCGCAGGAGAAGAAAAGGCCAAAAGGATAAACACACACCGGTTAAGAAAAATTGGAAAGAACCCCTCAGACTTCTTTGTCCAGGTCCATCATCGGGGATATATATATAAATATTTAATGGGCCCGCTATTATCACAAACGGTGTTATTTTTGGGCCATAAAATAAAACAATTGATTTAATACATATCCACGTATAATATTTTAATAAGTGAGGCCCGACCTCGCCGACCACAGCCGACTTCATAACCAGGTCCCCGACACCACAATCGTCGAAATCGAGCTTGGATCTCTAAACAAATGGCGACCAACCTCACCGCAGCCTGAATTGCAGACCGAGCATCTATTTTACATCTGGGCTGACTTTTTTAAACGCCGATCCCAACCTTGAAGCCGGGAAGACCTCGCCATTGCGAACACCTTCATAGTGGTGGGGACCGACATCAACACACCCAACCTCAGTGCCTCCGACTTCACAGCTCATCAGAGCTCGATCTCATCTATCCGACTTCACCATCGGGTTCCCGACCTCATAAGCAGTCGAGGTTCGATTTGCCGACTCACCACCCGGGCTGACCGAACAGACGTACTCACCTTTGATTTGCCGCCGGATCTCTGATTTGTTGCCGGAACCGACCTCGTAGCCTCCGATTTTTAAATCTCACTCGGGCTCGTCGTGTCCAATCTTCAAATCGCACTAGGAGAGCCCCTCCACTAATCGATCTCCGAAGTTCGACCACTGTTTCCGACTTTGTAATCACTGGGACCTTCAACAACCGACCTCCTAATCCATCGGCGCTTTAGATTTTTCGTCACTGAACTTGCGAGAAGAGCGATGTGAAGAAGAAAGCACAGATAGAACAAATGCCCGATCCATTTAAGTTGTGATTTACAATTTTTATTTTATTAGGCCTTTGTTCTAAGTTGCCCAACAAAAAAAAAAGAAAAAGAAAAAAGAAGACAAAGAAGTGAAAATGATAAGTTCTGTGACTCATTTTCGAGGGAAAAATCGATGAGTCGTCTAATTTTGCAATGGCCGACGTGGCTCATCATATACGAATCCTGGGAATACCGCATCCAGCACAGTATCCAGCAACCGTGATGGTTTTCAATCCCAAGTAAATCACAAGAAATCCCGTCATCCTTGCCGTTCAAAAGGAGCCAAGAATACTAGCATACTAAACAACCGCGGACCACCTGACATATTTGTCGGGCACCAAACCAGCGGCACGGGCCGAAAGCCAGATTACGCAACTATAGCCCGACCGCCTTCACCATCATCGAGAATCGAAATTATAGTCCGAGCATCCAAACTATAAATCAGACCAACTTCGTGAATCATTCAGTCAACCGAAGCACCCAAGTCGATGCGCTGGCATTCTCATACAACCATTTGCTGAGCCATTTAACAGTGCTCTTTCTGGACCAATTGATCACCCGCCTTTGACATCACTTATTTATGCCGGAGCCAAATTTATTCATCAACGATGGGGACGACCTCATTCATCTATGCCAAAGTCGAAGTCACTTATCTATGTTACGAGCTAGCCTGACTTGTTTATTCACGTCGAGGCAGATCATATCTTTTAGACGTCTACATTTGCTCGTCGTTGAGCCTCGACTCTGGCTGAGCTGACGTCTACATTTTCTCGCCGTTGAGCCTCGAATTCAGCTGAGCTGGCGTCTATATTTACCTCGCCGTTGAGCCTCTGCTCCGGCTGAGCCCACACTGGTTAGGCAAAGTCAATAAGACCTTTCCAGCTGGGAAAAATACACAAAAAAAAATCTTTACACCGAGTTCTTCAGGTAAAGCCATTATTTACACCAAGTTCTTCAGCTTGGTAAGGCTACCTGTTCCTGTATTCCTTAAGGACCCACGCTGGTGAGGCGCACTGTAAGACCTTATCGACGGGATGACTATATTCCTTAAGGACCCACACTGGTTAGACAAAGTCAATAAGACCCTTCTGGCTGGAAAAAATATATAAAAAAAAAAAAAATATCTCTACGCCGAGTTCTTCAGCTCGGTAGGATAAAGCCTTTACTTATGCCAAGTTCTTCAGCTTGGTAAGGCTGATGCCCGTTCGGCAGGGTTTAAGCCGTCATTTACACCAAGTTTTTCAGCTTGGTAAGGCCGACAAACCCGTCCCTTTATCGAGTTTTTCGATTCGGTGGGCCCATTCCTTTACCGAGTTCTTCAACTCGGTGGACTAAAGCCTACATTAACACCAAATTCTGAAGATGATTTGGTAAGGCTAAAGTCTGTTTTTTCACCAAGTTCCTACAAAAAGACTTGGTGGGGCCCGTTCTTGAAATCGAATCTTGCCGAGGTTCGAAACCTCTTTGAGGTTTAGCGAGGCGACAAAATGCCAAATTCGCTAGTCGGAAACAAATAATACCAACGTTCCTTCATATACAATATTCCAGTAAGGCACAGCACCTACCGGCAGACAAAGTCAAACTCGACAAAATATCGAGGTAACATCATTTATCGTGCATTAATCATTTCTTGAACGTGCTAATTACACATTAACACAATCATCAATTCATTCAACATTCATCACATACGCGCGTCATACATACATCCTGACATCAACAAAACAGTCAACCGAACTTTTTTCTGGGTTTGGACCCACACTAGTAAGGCACACTGTAAGACCTTACCTGTGGAGATGACTATATTCCTTAAGGACTCGCACTGGTAAGGCGCACTGTAAGACCTTATCGGCGGGGATGACTACATTCCTTAAGGACCCACACTGTTAAGGCACACTATAAGACCTTACCGGCTGGGATGATCATATTCCTTAAAAACTGAAAGACCGAAGACCGGATACCGAATTATCTGACCAGTCCACATTACAAAGAAAAAAAAATTACTAAAGTCAAAAAATCGCGTCGTCCCAGTACGACAAAATTGCGAATCCGATAACAATTTCATTGGGCCTGAGCGCCCACTCAAATCCATATCATTGTCACCATTACAAAAGAAATCTATCAAGTGTTTCGCATTACACATAAAAATGCGAAATACGGGTACCAAATTACCCGATTATACCATTCAGGCCTCATTCATCGACTATCCACGACATCAACTACATTCGTTAGAACAAAAAACACAGTTAACATCAATACGTCAGGCCAAAGCCTGAACAAGATCAACAATTTGGCTCCACGGGTACCAAAGTACCCGGCCAACATCGATACATCATTTATTACAACCAAAATTCATTATACACACGACTTCAGAACAGTTCTATTCAGAACATATCCTAAAGTCGGGGGTCTACTGTTGATACCTAATTTTGGCCTCACTTATTAAAAAATTACACGTGGATATGTATTAAATCAATTGTTTTAGTTTGGGCCCAAAAATAACACCGTTTGTGAAAATATCGGGCCCATTAAACATTTATATATATCCCCAATGATGGACCTGGACAGATAAGTCTGAGGGGTTCTTTCCTATTTTTCTTAAGCGGTGTGTGTTTATCGTTTTGGCCTTTACTTCTCCTATGCAAGAACAACAGAAAGGGGCTTCTTCTTCTTCTTCAATGTTTTGATTTATTTACACAAAATACACAGTAAAATCAATGATATAAACATATATATGAATACCCCATGTTGATCAAATTTCGTGCATGAACACATGTCAAATGAAGAACTCCTTAATAAGATTATAAACTATTTGTCAAATCAAATAATGACTCCTTGATACAAGTATAAACTATCTACAAATCAAATCAAATCAAGACTCCGTGATACGAGTATAAACTATCTGTTAAACCAAATGAAGAACTCCTTGATACGAGTATAAATTATCTGTCATATCACTTCAAGACTCCTTGATACGAGTTTAAACTATCTACAAACCCAAGTTGAAGAACTCCTAGATAGGAGTATAAACTATTTGCATATCTCAACCAAATTCAAGACTTTGAGACTCATTCACTACCAAGACATTTTGTCCGTGAACAAGTCTCAAGGGGGCATTTGTAGACATCGAATTTTTAATATTTTATTAATTAATGTCTATTTATTTTGGGACATAAATCTAAGATAAATAAGATATTTAATTAATAGAGTAAATATTTCTTGTCCACCAAGTCAAATCTTAGGATAAGGAAAGAGATTATATCAAATCATGAAGGACCAATCAAATTGATGTCTTCTTCTCCAAGACTCTCTCTCCTACACCTGTAAATAGTGATCTTCTCAATACTACAAATCACACCTGAAAATATCCAACATCTCAAAAAATCAATGTCTCAAATTCAAGAGCTCTCAAGAACCCTCTTTAAGATTTGAAGAAGTTCTTGAAGATCCAAGGCGCTCAAGTTGAAGGTCGGCGTTCAACCCGCAACCAAACATTCAAATTGCCGAAGTTCGTTCAATGAAGAAGAAGAAAAACAGACAGCGGCTCTTCCCCAAGAAGTAAAAAGACGACTTCCACTCCTCTCAAATCAATCCAAAAATATCAACGACGTTCAAGCGACAGTCAAGCCACGTTCGTTGAGAAGTTCAACCAACATAGCGTTCGATTCGGGAAAAAGCTATCAAGCCCTCGAGTCAATGTTATTCCAGTCAAAATCCGCCTTTCTAGAAGATCAAAGAAACAAGTTCTCCAAGAAGTCTTCTCCAATCAAGTCAAGTCCTAACATTTAATACGGTAATAAGTCATTCGATCCTCAAATTAATGTTAGGGACAAGATCAAGCTCAAAGAAGATCCAAGTCCATATCCATATTTGAAGAACCAAATCCAAGTCCATGAAGAGAAGAATCAGAGGAATTATATAGAGATTGTACCTGCAATATCGTTTGATCGAAATAAAATCAAATTGTACAAGAGTTTTATGTTTCTCATAAAATTTGTTGTTACACAGCTCTTTCCACCGGCGAGCTCACCTCGGTCCAGCCAAGTTCATGCCGTCCTCATTGTCGTCCAGCCCTTCATCCTGCCAGCGAGCTCATTTCACACCGATTCCAGCCCTCCACAGCCGAGCCTCGCCGTCATCTTCACGACGAGCCCACGTCGAGCCAGCTCTGGCACACCCAGCTCACGGTTGCAGCTCCAGCTCACCTTCACGACGTCCGACCACCTCAGACCCGGGTCCAGCAGCTCAGATTTGAACTAGATCCACGAGCCCGACCCGGTTTGCAGCCCCAACAACCGCGCCTCTCATTTTCAGCAGCCCTTTCGACTTTTCAGTTTTATTTTGAGTCATTTCTTAAGTATATTAGTTGAATATCCAAATCCATGGCCTTAGATCTAATTTATAGTTAATTTTAAAAATGCTAAGTGAGTATTTTGAGCTAGATATTATTTTATATGAATTTATTGAGTTTAATGGCTATAAATTCATATTATATTGTGAGCTCATCTGAAAAATGTGATTCCAATTAGATAAATTCGGTTTTTATGTCATGAGGCTTAACGTAAAATTTGGTAAATTGTGGAGGCCGTTTGCTATGTGAATCAGATTTATGAATCCAGAGCCGAAATACGAGATTTTTGTGAAATGAGTTGGAGGCTTTGAATTGCTGTGATATTTTTATCATAAATCATATATATGCTGAGGATGAGTTGATTAAAATTTCATAAATTTTGGATGTCGTTTGTTATAGTGTTCGGGACATTAGCCTCATTTAGCGGTATTTTTAGAAATTGACCCGGTTGAGATTTAGCTGTAGTTGTTAGATGTAAAATCTTGATAAATCATATTGAACTTAAGGTTAAAGTTTCGGCTTAAAATTAGTAGGTTCTTCCGTTGAGTAGAGAACTCTACTTCGGCCTTTTTCCGAGCACCGGATAAATTTCTAGATCCGAGTATAAAAGCCCGTGCATCGGCGAAGCCGTGTTCGTGCGTTTGAACCGAACCACAGTTGAGTCGAGTTTCACATAGTCATTCGAGCGACCGGTCGGTTCCGATCGAGCCGCCAGTCCAGCTAAGCCAAATCAGTCTGGGCAGTCTGGACGATTCGAGAGTTTCAGTTCGGAATATCGGTTTGAGCGTGAATCGAGATTTAGTACTTTTCTGAACCAAGTCAGAATCAGTTAAACCCGACAGATTAGCTCCGGACTTAGTATTTTCTAATCCTAGCCAATTCAGATAAAATCAAATAACCAAGTTCAGAATTAGACATATTTCAGATAACTCTAGAAAGCCTCATGACAAGAATTTCTCAGATTAGCTCGTAATCCTCTAAATCGAGATTAAATGTTTTTAAAATCCAGCGAGCGAATCTAGTAAGACTAAATAATAATAAGATTCAAGTTTTTTAGTTTGAGCTTAGTACTTAGAATATTCTGCTCAAACATTATGTAGCTTAAGGAGAGTCGAGCCTCCGACAGCTACCATTCATCCATCACGCACTTGCCTAGCAGTATCAGCATATTAGGTGGGGGTCACGTACTGAGTTCCATATCGTCTTTAATTCTTTTACCATGTCCGAGGTACGTATGAGATAAGTTATATCGCCTTGAGGGAGGCTTAGCTGGCCTTAATGCTCCAATCGGGGTATGCACATGATTTACCAGCACAGTCGCCGGGAGTTAGCAAACATTTCAATTCAGTTCAGTTCATTTCAGGTGACGGAGTCTGGCGTGGTTTTGCCCACTAATTTTTTTAGGTGACGGAGTCTGGCATGGCGCGTGAGAACTCGTGGCAGCCGTGGTCATGAGCTCAGTGGATATTTTGACACGCATTTCATGTCATGTATTATGAACATGTATTATTTACTATGCACGTAGTTTATATGTTTTAGCTTCCGCATATTTAGACCAGTATGAGAACTTCAGACTTATGCATGTGTAATGTCTTTATCTCTATGGTACCTTATTTAAATGGATTCAATTAGGTGGCATGTATTCATTTATTTGTCTGATGAGAAAAAGAGATAAGAATAGTAAGTTTAGTAACATCCCGCAAGACAATTATGATATTTTCGAAAATAAAGTTAGCGTTTTTCGATAAAAAGTAAAAATTTAACTCTGATTTTTAAAAGACTAGAATAAGTAGGCGGGGTGTTACAATAGCTTTTATAAATAACTTAACTTTTCTTGGAAAATAATTTACCAACTTGAATAAATTTTCTCAGCCTAAGATCGTGAAAATTATCTTAATTTTGAAACTCTCGGCTAAAGTGATTTTAGAGTTCATAAACAGGCTCTCAGAATTAAAAATTAAAGTTCGCATAAAAAATAAGTTCAAGGCTCAAAATGGCTCGGGGAACGCAGCTCGGTGCTGGCTGGGTGCTCGGGTATGACCGCTGTTTGGTGCGGCTGGGCGCTGGCTCAGGCTGACCGCTGCTGGAACGGATCATCTGGGCGCGCCCTGCTCGAAGCTGTCCAACACGCTGCGGCTCGGCCCTGGTGCACGCCTGGTCACTAGGTGTGCTGCGGGTTGCTGGGACGAGTCACGGGTCGCTGGGATCGGGGGCTGAACGCTGCCACGGGAGAAATCTGCGAGCACTCGCGCTTGCGCTCGCTAGGACGCTCGCGAGGAGATGAGAAACTAGAAACTTCGCAATCTGTCCGTCCTCTCGGGGAATGGTGCACGAGTGTACTCGAACGGCAGCAGCAGCGGCACAGCGCTAGGCGACTAGGTGCGACTCGCGACACGCTACGCGTTGCACACCTGAGCACGAGGCGCCTGCTAGGCCAGCGCTCGACTGCGCCCGCATGGGCTGCTGGTCGCCCGTTACAACACGACTCCCGGGCCACGACTTCCCGACGCGGCGCGGCTCACGGCTAGGTACGGATCCCAGTGTTTCATGGCACAACAAAGGTTCATATACCACACAAAAGAGGCTTTCAAACATGGTTTTCAAAAGGCTCAAGTAACACACAAAAATTCCAATTTTTTTTATAGGCATGAGGTTCAAGTTTCATACACCAAAACACAATTTCATAAGACTTTAAGGTTGAACAATAACACGACTTAAGACTCGATTTCACACAAGACAAGGCTTCAAAATTTCAAAGGCTCACGGCTAAAATATAAGGCATCAATTGAGAGTTCCACATCTCATATCTTTCGTATAAAAACCTTAAGCCAAATTTTCTCATTTTCCTTTAGATCTAAGCACATAAATCTTGGGAAAGATTTAATTACAAGAATTCTTAGAATTTATACCTCTCTTCAGGAAATTACATAAAGAAAAAGAGGGATCAGATTGAGTGCTCGGTCGAAGTTGGACACGGCTGCCCTCGAATTTCTTCTCGGCTATTCCTCGTGCTCGCGGGCGGAGTCTCCTCGGCAAGGCGTGGCTGCGCCCGGCCACTCGCTGGAGGCTACTCACTCGCAGATGGATGGCTCGACGTGGACGGAGGTCACCCGCGTCAAGGCTGATGTTCTCGATTCTCCACGGTCGTGCGTGCTCACGCGCTTGCGGGGTCGCGTGCGGGCTCGAGTCCCTCGGTTGCTTGAACACCGGCGAAATGAAGGCAGTGCAAGGTGAGGGGAAGGGGTTTTCTTGCAAGGGAGATTTGAGAAAGATCTTGAGGGATGTTGTTGATGCTGCTAAGGCTGAAAGAGAGGAGGAAATTTTGATATAAAATGTGACTTGGAGAAGAGGAAAAATAATGAGAGAAGGGATCAAGTCATGCCTTATGGATGCTGATTTGGGGCGACTCTTTTGGGGCTGATTGGTCGAGCAAAAAAGAAGGTGTGGAGGATGAGATCTAACCGTTCTTGGCTCTTGAGGTGTTTGAATTTTAAATAACAAAATGGAGCCAAAATTTGAGCAAGAGGGGCCGATTTTTTTTGCTCAAAAGGGCCGCATCTTTTAACTTGGAAAAGGACCGAACACAACTTGGTCTTGCTTGGGAAAGAGTTAAGAAAATAGCTGGCTTGCACTTGAACTTGCAATTTTGAACAATTTTTACTTAGAAAGGAATTAATTATTTAAGTAGATGAGGACATCTACCATTTATAATTAGCGTAAAGGGTTAATTAGATGAGGACACCAAACTAATCTTATTGAGTTTAAAAGATTTTTAGTCGAGCTCACAAAACAAGCAATAAGAAAGCAAACACAAGAATAAAATAAATCGGTTCTTAATAATCGAACAGAGCACTACAAAGGACACAAAGGGTCGAGGGCCGAGACAACTTGAGAAGACCGAGCGAAGGTGCAAAACGACACGCACATGGCCATGGAGACGGGCGCGAGAAGCTTGGGACGCGAGTGGGGCTGACGTGACTTAAGGAGCAAGCTGACCGAGATCCTTCTAGAAGATGGCCGAGAATCTCGATGATATTGGATGATTTTAGAAGGCTTATTTGCTTATATTTCCTAGTATTATCCCTAGTCTATTTAGGTGTTGATTAATTTAGGTATCTTTAGGATTCTAGATAAAGATCCTAGTTATTTACTTTCCATAAGTTTAGAAGTTAATTTCTCTTAGGATTAGTCTTTGTTTTTCCTTTAAATGCTCATTGTGTTGGTTGATTTTTGGATTATGAATGAAGAATTAAGAAAAGCTCTTTCGAGCACAACTCTCTTATGTTAAACAAAGGTCGTTAGTGCATTGTTTTTGCAAATCGTGTAGAAGGAAGACCGATAATGCGCCCTTCTACACAATCTATCGTGAAGAAGGAAGGCCGTTAGCGCGCCTTTCGACACAAACCAAGGTATCAAGATACATGATCTTCATCAGAGCTTTCGTAGAGATTTCGATGCTTAAATCAAAACGTGTGAACGTATATGATGAACAATGGTAGGGTATGTAAACTCTATAAGTGCATATAATGTAATGTTGTTATGAGCATATCTCACTCCCTTATATAGGGATGTGTTCCTTTGTTGTCCAAGACTGTCCAAACTGTCCGAATTACCAATTTTGTTAGGCCACGTGGCCCTATCTACTTGTTGGTCTAATCGTAATAATATTTTTTCTAATCCATTAGTCTTACTAGACAGCCTAATCGTGCGACCGATCATGCCTATGCCTTCTGGTCAAGCTTCAACTTTTGGTCGAGTTACAACCAGACCATCTGAGGACCCTAATCGACATGTCGATGCTCCGTGGACCCACAACGTCCTCATCGACCTGAGGATTTTTCACCTGTAACGCGTTCGATCTCTGTTCGAACTGCCAGCTCACCCAATTTTATCAGGCTATTCCTCGAGTCTAGTCAACCCAATATGGTATCCAATATCATTCACATTCTGATATATTTTGAAAATAATACAAATCATCAAGATATCATTCTAATTTAATCGTAAGTTCATACCTATAAATATTGCCCATCTTTTTAATTGCAAGCTCACAACCGAACAAAAATCATAATTATGAAATTATCTATTTACGCACTGATTTTTACAGCAAAGTTGGGGGACCAATAATTGTACTGGAAAAAATAATAATCATAATTTTTTTTTTAAAAAAAAAAAGAAAAAAACAGAGAGGTTAAAAGGAGACAATCATGCAGTAATACAGCAAAAGTTTACATGGACGCAATCTTAACATTTCAGCTTTTCTGATGACTAAGAAACCGCCACCAGGTCCCCAACAGCCAAAATTAANAAGGGAGAGAGAGATCCAAGATTCTCACGTAAGGATAATAGACAAAAGGAGTGAAATAGACAAGCACAATTACTTTTTCAAGCACGAAATTAGGCAAACTAACAATGTGAAGGGAAGAAAGGCTCTTGTAACATACCCAGAGTTTATAATCTGACGCTTAACCGAATAATTATCAAAGATACCCTCCATTTGTGGATCAATTGCTTCCCCAGTGTGCAGATTAAGTCCGACCACATTGCCCTTATCATGTTCTCCCTGGAAAAATGGATCAAGTCTTACAGGACATAGATAGAATGACATACAGACCAGGGATTAGGAAATTTAATAGTTGAATGTACCGTAAGATCAATAATAACATCTTGAGTGTCCAGGCCAGAGTTCTCAGCAAGCGTCTTAGGCACCACAAGAAGTGCATCAGCAAAAGCTTCCACGCCAAGTTGAGCACGCTAATCAAATTCACCAACATCACACCAAATACAGGCATTTTTAAACATCTTATTCCAAAACAAACAAGAATACAAAAACTGCATGCTTTACACGTTCCATAATAATAATAATAATAATAATAATAATAATAATAATGAGTTGCACATAAAGAGGTCATTTTTTACAGATAAAAAACACAAGTACGATACCCCTTTAACAGTTTTCTTCACTTCGTTAACTAGGTATTGCCTGGCTGCCACCTCAAAAGCCCCTGCACCCTGTGATATAAAGAAAAAGGTTTCAGTTAGAAATATTTCTACTCACAAGTCAATAGTTAAATACTCAAGACCTAAACAATAACTGCACCAGTTCTCAGAAGTCCATTGCATAAGCACGCATGGAATAAGAATAGGCTAAAAAAATGTGATTAAAGGAGAGCCATTGCAGTAAAACTGTAAAAGAGCTGAGTATTTGTTCTTTTTGTGTATCCAATTAAGTGAAGAACCTCATGTACAAGATAACCGGTCAATAAACTAATAAATAGGAGAGCAATAAAATAATTATATGCAAGGTTAGTAAAAGAGAACAGAACCACACGAAAAGTATGTGACATTTCAAGCATATTAGGAATTAAGGAACTTGAACTAAAACACAAAATTGTCAGTTCATACTTCGGTAAGCATGACGAAACAGTAGTTTCAGGTAGCAATATAATTTATACAACCAGTTATCCCTGAGGAAAAATAGTTTGCGTATCTCACAAGCACTACAGATTCATCTTCAATTGTATTTTTCACTGCCCTCAAGCCATCACGAACAGCATCCTTAATCTGAGCAATTGTATGATCATTTGGTCCTACACCAAATTTGCAGCTTGGGTTAGCGAAAGATAGCCAATATCAACAAGCAGATGGTCCACTAGAAAAGCTGTAGTGCTCCATGCAACAATCAACACAACAAAGCAGACCACCGACCAGCAAGTATACTGCTTTATGTACGCACAACTCATGACATGTAACACAGTCAAACAAGTGGCTAAGAATACCTTTGACGAGGATAGTGCAGGAGTGAGGATTTTTAACATTTTCGACAAAAGTATATTTTTCTTCTCCAAGTACATGCTCATAGACTAATCCAGCCCAACCAAGGCAGTCGGTGGTTAGGTCATCAACTGAATTAACAGCCTCTCCACCACAAGCCAAAACCAGCCTCTCCATGTTTCTCCTCTTTGCCCTTCGTAGAGCAATTATCTGCAAATTATTATTAAATCAAACATCTGAAAGTAAATATTGGAGTAGGATACCAATTTCTTTAAAAATATACATAGCTGTGAGTTCATCAATCCAGATACAACTAACAGCTGCATAAATAAGAATTTCAGAGAACAAAGGTCATAAAGAACATCAATTCTTTTGCGATAATTATGAAAGACTGTTTCCAAACAGTGACTAGAAAAATAACAATTTAGTTAAAGCCAAACAGATAGTCTTCCACTACATTAAGCAAACAATATCATGCCACTTCCACGAGCACAAATAAGTCGTCAACATCTTCAAAAACTAATAATTGCAACCAAAAAAAAAAAAAAAAGTTGTCATGATATAAACTCTCTTTTAGATCAAGTATGAAAATAATCAAGGAACAAGATGTTCCATTATAGTATACAGCACCCTAAGAATGTAAACTGGAAAAATTTTCCCCCCTTTCTCTTCCTCTGGGAGGGAAGTAGCAGGATGTAAATCTTCAACTAACTCACATGCAGATCATATGTACTTTGGGATATCATTAACAAATAACTGGAAGACAAAATGTGAAGAGAAGGACAACGGTAAAAAGGCACTAGAACCCAGAATTGTTAACTAACAGCAACGTGTATGAAGCAGTAAATTACTTAAGTTTGCATAAGTAATCTCCAGTGGGGGTAACTGCAAGGTAATGAACTTACTCCAGCTCGAGCAAGGATATCTAATGAGGGAGGATCAATTCCTTTCTGATTGATGACAACGAAATTGCTATCGGTACCTGCACACACCTGAAATAACACAGATAATTGTTATATTCGACGAGCATGTAAACTATGTCTTCACATAAGAATGCTCGATTGCAACACCTTATTCTTCAAATCAACAATCTTCTGAACTCTTTCATCAACTGATCTTCTTTCTGCTGCAACCATTGCCTCCCTTTGTTCTGCATTTGAGTAAAAGAATCCTGCATTTATTTCACTGCAGAAAATAACATCAGTTCTATAGCTCATGAAGACCACACGTCGTTACAACAATTCACAGTTCCTTACCTTTTCTCGTACTCTAATGACACATTACAAGTCAAAATGTAACAATTTTCCGCTCGCCGCTTCATATCTGGATGCCTTGAACCATGATCAAGAACAAGACCCTCAACCTAATTACAATTTACAACAGCTAGGCAATGAGTATGGTGCATCAACTAAAAGAAAAAAAACACCCTACATCATTAATGAAATTGATGGTAATTGATAACAATACAAGTAGATGCACAAAAACTAACAAAAACATACCATTGATTATGTACACAAAAAATTTCAATATTGTAAAATAAAAATAGCTTTTCCGAGGATCAGAAACAAACTTTAAATAATTAAATAAAACAATCTAAGGTTAGTTCAGGAGTAATCATATTAAGATACCAGGCGAGTGTCAACATCAAACTTGTGGCGCATGTGCATTATCTCAACCATGAAAAGATCAATTGGCTCCTCCGGTTTGCGGATGCAGAGAACCTGCAGCATCATAACCATGCTTTGTAACAACAGAAGCCACAACAAAAGTTTTATAAATTCCAGTTCCACCTCCAAATTTTACACTGAACTAAGGCACTTACAGAATTTACAACAATATCAGTTAACTGATCTGCCAATGCCTCATATAACTGCATATGACCAGTAACAACATGAATATGAGAAAAGGAAAAGAAAAAACTAATTGACGTAGATATAAGTCTGATAAATAAGTGCACAAAAAAACCTTTGTCCGCAATGTTGTTCTTGCCACCATCTTCAATATCTCTTTATCAGGTTCATCACCCATTACTACAGGAGTCTTGAATTTCTCAAGAAACTGGAGTGTTGCTCTTTTAGCGATTTCAAATCCATCTACTAGAACACGTGGATGCATTCCTGCAAGTAGGAACACTTGAGTTTTAAGGCTGCCAAAACTCACAACAATATTCAATTGCAATTATTTCAAACATATGCAATGACAATCATTTCAAACACGTCCTAGAAACTCACAACAATCATTCAATTGCAATTATTTCAAACATGTGCAATGGCTATTATTTCAAACACATCCAGACTCATACACTTCATTTTGTGGCCTAAATATATGAAAAACAAACTGTAAATACCAAAAAATTATTAATTATAATTTATAAATCCCTTCTTAATATAATTTGAAAACGTGCTGAGCCTAAATGGCTGTCTTGCACGCTTCGGAAGCTTATTTGGCAACATTATATGCTTCGGCTTTTGATTCGGACACATTCCTTAATTGTTTAAATAAAATACTTAATAAATAGGATTTTTTCTTAATCAGATCCATCAACTCCCAAATAGACTTATCTTATAAAGCTTCCCAAATAAAAATAGGATTCTTATATGCCGTGTAAATCCTCCAACTCCAAACAACATTACATCTTAGGATTCTTATCTTATATATCGTGTAAACCAAAATAAAAAAATTAGCTTTACATATTATTTTATTTATATAATTAATGTAAACAATAACTTTTTTATATAGTTTAAATCTAAAAAAAAAATACTATAATTTTACAAAAATTATATAGTCACTTGCATATTATATCTTTTCAATCCAACCATAAATAAATTATTTAAATCTTTTTAGAATATCTATATAAATAATAATTATAGAATATTACATGACCTTTCTAATATATTTTAAGGAGTTGAAAAAGTTATACAACAACAAATGTTTTTTCTATTATTTTATGTTTTATATTTTTTTTTCAAACAAACCGTGTAGTACACGGGTGTCGTACTAGTAAAGCACACAATGCTTTATCAATGAATACATATATTTAACACTACAGCTGACCTTCATCAATGTACCGCTCTGATTGCTTCATAAGCTCACCAATAAAGATGAGAGTAGAAGTAGTACCGTCTCCACTAGTATCATCTTGAGCAACAGCAGTGCGTGCTATCATTATGGCTGTAGGACTTTGTATTTGCTGTTATTATCCAAAAAGGTATGTTTTGTGAGGATGATGACATACATTAACATCCTCATGTTATTAGCAAATTAGATAAAATGGGGGGCAGCAGGTGCCCAATACACATGATAAAGCTAAACCTTCAGATCCCTTTAAGTAACAAGAATAATACAGAAAGAAAATCTATGAAACATCCACGAAATGAAAATGTAAGAGATTGATCACATTGAAATTTATTTGGAACATTACACCTATTTAGACCATTTTTTTTTTTTTCATTCGAAATACATTATCGGTAATGTCAGTAATGAAAAGGCGCCCCTGGTAAGGTAAAGGGTTTTCACAGTTTGTGAGGTCATACAGGAGTTCGATATGTTTAATTTTTCCATAATAATTATTATTAATCGAGATCATTCCAAGAAAATGTAGGTACATGGCATGGTTTCTATTTGACAAGTACCACGGTCAGGCTATCCCCTTTTAGTGCTTACTGTCTGGGTGATAGGCATGGATTCCATCACTTATCATGTTCATAACTATGTTTGGTTCCAACCCCAGACTATCGAAATCCTCCATCCTTATACTAGTAGAGAATAACATACTAGTCCTCAATGTCCAAATACAGCCAGAAATCACAACAGATGCCAGATTAAAAAAAAAAAAGGATTGATAAACTATATCACAGGGTCATGTAAACCAGTAATCCTCAAATAACAATGTTAGCATGAATGACTGGACACTCTTTTCTAAACGACAAGAATAAAAGAAAACCATGAACAATATGAATAGAAAGCTGAAGAACGCACCATCTCTTTGAGGAGCGTGTTGCCATCCTTGGTGAGCTTAATATCGCCAGCTCCACCAACAAGCCTGAGAATACCATTTTCAAATTATAAATCCACAAATCCAAAAGGAAAATGGAAATATATTAACTTTTTCAATGAAAAGAACAAAAAAAGTAACATTAAGTAAGATGAACACATTTTAATAGTTCCCTTGGGCCCGAGATTGGATTTGAGCACATCATGGAGGCCCTTTGCGGCGTTAATGTTCATGTGAAGTGCATGAGACTTGTTCAGCACCTCGGCGTTCGGATTCAGCACCTTCAACGCCATCGTTAAACACTTCCCTTGAACTCTACACAGAGACGAGCAATCAACACATCGAGATATGCAAATAACACACAAGTCTGAATTAAAAAAGAGAAGCAGCGTAACTATAACTATACCAAATGCGAACTTAGATCGGAGGTTCTGTGAGAAAGATAGAACTCAGATCGGTGCGTTGAGGAGAGGGAGAGTGCAGTAGAGAAGTGAGGGTTTTGGGGCGAGGGAATTGTTTGAGACGACCTTTTGGAGTAAAAACGGTGTAAATAACCTTTGACCAATAAGGCATGTTGAATTTCAATGAAATCTATATATATATAATAAGAATTAACATTTATAAAAAATAGTAAGTCTATTTTTGGTCAAAACTGATCAGCATTAATTACATATTATTTATAGTATATTTTTAATATATCATATCTATATCTATAATCTATAATCTATAATCTATAATCTATAATAATATAAAGAGGTTGATGGAAAAATACAAAAATAGTAAGGTTGACTTAAAAAAATAATGCTTTGACTTGCTAATTTAAGTTTACTCTTAATCACCTACAAAATAGTACGTTTGTTTAAATTTTGTTCCATATTGGCTCGGTCAGTTATAATGACTATAATTGCGGATTTTGTTAAAAAAATTAAGTGATTTTTATCAACTTACAAAAGATGCTGATTTTGTTAAAAAAATGTCCCGATTTTGTTGATAAAATGTTCCGATTTTGTTAGAAGGTGTGGCGTGGTCGGAAGGGCGTAAAATGCTGATGGGAACGGGATTGTAGATTTCCTCAACAGAGCGAGAGGGTGAGTGAGGGACAGGCTGGCGAAGAGGGAAAGACGACGCGCTTGTCTCATCCTCACTGAACTGACGGCTCGATGCTTTAGAATCGGCGGAATCTGAAAAAGTAGAACAAAAAATTGAGGGAAAAGAAGAAGAATTAGGGTTTCGAAAAGCAAGAAAGGTGGGTCTTTTGGCCGCAGGCGAAGCGAGAAGAATTGGGGAAAAGGAAGAAGTAACAGGAAAATCGAAAAATTGACAAGATAAACACGCGTAAATATAAAATTGGAGCACAGGAGACTTACTCATGGTCGTGGTGGAGAAGTGGTTGCCGGAAAGTGCTTGAACAGGCGTTGAGAGCAGGCGAGAGCAGTCTGCAGAAAGAGAGTGCGGAGTGCAAAGGAGATTCAAAATTGCAAAGGTGAGAAAAGCTGCAAAAATGACTAAGTATCATATTTATAGGAGTACAATTGAATAAGGTGAAGAGTTGGGAGAATAGGACCGTTAGATAAAGGAAGATCCAACGGCGGAAATAATTAAAGAGGGCGGAAATAATTAAAGAGGCGTAGATATCGGAGCGGCACAAATCGCGAGAAGACGTGATGATTAAAGGTATAGAGAAGGAGGACAAGTGGCAGGCGGAAATCGCGCTAATAATAAAGAGAGATGGAAAGCGATCATAGCAGGCAATAAAAGAAACCATGTGGTCGAGGAAAGGTAACAACATCAACTAGAGTGATCGAGAGAGGAGACTAGAAGGCGACACCGACAAAAATAATCGGAAAAAATACGTAGAACGAAGAAGATAGCTCGGACTCACTCTTAGATCGAGTCATTCAGACTCGACCAGAGTGGGGGAGACTAGATGATATGGGATATCATATGACTAAAGAACAGACCGGCCCATCACGTCGGTCAAACCGGCATAAGTTGGAAGAAAACCACGTGGGTTGAAGGATGATCGACCAAAGCAGAAGAGATCGAGCAGAATGGCAGGGTTGGTCGAGGATCGACCTAGCGAGGGGGAGCTCGATCATATCGAGCACGTAGCGGGAAGGAGGCAGTCGAGAGCGTGACCTGAACGTGAGTAGGCGCGTGGGTGATATCCAGGGATCCCAACGGCCCACGCAAAGGAATATTTCCCCTCAGCTCAAAAGGGGACACGTGGCGAGAACCTAGTGGTGCAGAGTAATAGTGGCAATAACCACCTCTGACGTCCCTGACATTTCTGACAATACACGTACTGCGTGTGTACGGACGGGCAGCACGGGCAGGACAGCTCACCAAATATCCGGGCAGCTCCTAGGGCAGGTATCTCACTCCTATATATAGAGGAGTTGGTCTTTTTTTTTAGGGTTTACGATTTATCCATTCTTTACTTTGGAAAATTGAACAAACATATACTGACTTAAGCATCGGAGGCTCTTCACCGGAAAACCCCTCCGGTGTGAGAGTTTTGTGCAGGAGCGCGGCGTTCTGTCGGCTAGGAAGAAGGAGGCAAACCGATTTCAAGCCGGTTGGAGTGTTTTGCGTTACCATTTGGCGCCGTCTGTGGGACTTTCGTTCGAAAAGTGGTGTGCTGAGATTTTTGAAGCTTGGTAGCTATGGCGGACGGAATTCCTAGGAGAGATTTACAGACATCGTTCGATGAGGCGTGTGCGATGACGAGGCCGTTCGGAGATGGCCCACCTTCGGGCTTCTCTGGACCCTTGCGTACACCGGTGACTCCGACGCCTGTTCCCCAAGGTGTAGAAGTCACGTCGGTGCAACCAGAGGCTAATGTGGGTTCAAATCGGGCCCAGGAGACCCGCACAGCTCAAGGCGCGGCGGCCCCAACGCTGCCGCAACCAGATCTGGCTGCAACGCTGCAGCGAGGAGCGGCGGTACAAGGAGCGGTACCGCTGCCGATGGAGGAACAGCGTCCCGGCCAGCAGGTGGTGATGACAAGGCAGGAGATGCAGCAGATGGTGGCGAACGCGGCGGCACAAGCGGTTCAGCAGGTCACTCAAAGCCTTTCGCGAGTGGCTGCTGGGCCAACGATGGTGGATGAGGACGTGTCGAGCTATGGTGGAGATGGGGCCCTAAGAGATCGTGAGGTGGAGCGGCTCGCGGAGCAGGTGAGGCAGATGCAGGCTAAGATAGATGGTCGACCTGAAAGACGTGCTCGAGGACACCCGTTCTCGAGGGATATATTGGCTGCTCCATTACCCGCGAATTTTAGAGACATGAGTTTGATGTTCGATGGGACCACTGACCCGTCGAGGCATGTAAGGGCGTTTGAGAATTTGGCTGTGTTGTATGGTTATTCTGACTCGGTTAGCTGCAGGGCATTCCTGTCAACCTTGAGGGGAGGCGCGCTCGACTGGTTTCAGCAACTCCCTCATGGATCGATCAAGGACTTTGATGATTTCGCGGAAAAGCTGATGACCCAATATGCGAGTGCGGTGGCACAGGAAAAGACGTATCTAACGTTGATGGCTATGAGGCAAGGGGAGAAGGAATCATTGCGTAAGTATGTCGCGCGATACAATCAAACTTGTTTGGAGATCCCCACGACCTCGGACGAGGTGAAGGCTGGAGGGTTGATACGGAGTTTGCGAGCAGGGCCTTGTCGCACATCTTTAGCTAAAACCCCTGCTCGTACGTATGATGATGTGCTAAAAAGGTGTAAGAAGTACATTAATTTGGAGGAAACGGAGGCTGAGTTTGCTAAGTTGGAAGAGTTGGCTAAGCCTGAGCCAAAGAAGGGGAGGGTAAGCTCGCCTCGAAGAGTATCACCGGGTCGGAGATCACCTAGAAGAGAGGGGCGTGGCCGGACTGATCGAGGGCGAGAAGACAGGTGGAAGGATCGACCAGTACTGGGGGGAAAGCGGTTTCAACACTTTACGCCCCTTAATGCGCGGATGGGCGAGGTGCTGGTGGCCATTGAGAGGAAGATAGGGGACAGGGATGTGACGTGGCCGAAGTCGAGGCGTGAGGGGCCGACACAGCCCAGGTCGAACAAGTATTGCCGTTTTCATAAAGATTATGGGCACAAAACGGAGGAGTGCAGACACCTCAAGGATGAGATCGAGCGCCTGATCAGGGCAGGGTATCTGAAGGAGTTCGTGTGCGAAGGGAAGGCGAATGGGAAGGATAAAGGGAAGTGTCGAGAGGATTCGGTGGAGCGGAGTGATCGAGATGATGATGAAGAAGGTGATCCTCGAGATGGAAGGGGTGATCGAGGAGTCAAGAGGAGACGAGGAAGTCAAGATCGAGGAGGCCAGGGAGATCAAGGCCCGGTGAAAAGAGGAACGATTTACATGATCTCGGGGGGACCAACAGATGGGGACTCGAACAATGCAAGGAAAGGTCATGTTCGAGCAATGAAGAGGAAGAGATAGGAGGTGGGGATCACTGCTCGAATGCCGGAGATAAGTTTTCGGGCGGAAGATGCAGAGGGAGTAGTGTTGCCCCACAATGATGCGCTGGTGATAACGGCGGAAGTGGCGGGTTTCGACGTAAAGAGGGTGTTTATTGATACGGGGAGTTCGGTTGATGTGATGTCTTATGATTGTTTTGTGCAGATAAACAAGGAGCTCAATCTTGACCTGAAGCCGGTGACCACAGCCTTATATGGATTCAACGGAGGCGAGGTGATGCCGATGGGAGAGGTAAGCCTCTCTGTTGCCTTAGGGCAAGGGCTGACGAGGAAGGTGCGAATGGTAAGGTTTGTGGTCGTTGGAGCGGAATCCTCGTACAACATTATTATGGGAAGGACTAGCTTAAATGCTTTCCAAGCGGTCGTGTCGACGTACCACATGACGATCAAATATCCGGTGGGGGAAAACATTGGTGAGGTCGCAGGAGATCAGCTTACCTCGAGGAGTTGCTACCAGACCACGGTGAGCAATAATAAGCAGCTCTCGAGGAAGCGAGCGAAGCTGGAGGAGGAAGTACCGAGCCGACCTGGGGGCTCGAGGTCGAGAGAAGAGAAGGAAAGAGCGGACAAGGGGAAAGAAAAGGTGGAGATGCAGCCAGGAGGGGAGATTGAGGAGGTCCAGATGGTAGAAGGGTGCGAAGAGAGGAAATTTCGGATAGGTAAGGAGATGGAGGAGCCCATGAGATCGAAGTTGATTGCGCTGATCAGAGAGTTCGCGGATGTTTTCGCGTATACGGCTGAGGAGTTGACAGGGATAAAGGCGGAGGTGATAGAACACCGTTTGAACATCGACTTAACGGTGAGACCAGTGAAACAAAAAAGACGACACCATGGCGCGGAGATGGATAAGGTGATCGAGGAGGAGGTTGAGAAGTTGCTGAAGGCCGGCCATGTTAAAGAGATCCAGTTCCCTGAATGGTTGTCGAACACGGTGATGGTGTCTAAGTCTTGGGGGAAGTGGAGGATGTGTATTGATTTTCGTGACTTAAACAAGGCGTGTCCGAAAGATTTGTACCCATTGCCTAGGATCGACCAGTTGGTCGACTCTACCGCAGGTTGCGAATTGCTTAGCCTTATGGATGCATCCCAAGGGTATCACCAAATCCCTTTGGCTCGAGAGGATAGGAAGAGGGTGAGTTTTGTTACGAGCAGAGGCACCTATTGTTATGTGGTGATGCCTTTCAGTTTAAAGAATGCAGGGGCAACGTATCAGCGATTGGTCGACAAGATCTTCAAGGAGCAGCTGGGGAGGAATATGGAGGTGTATGTTGATGATATGCTGGTGAAGAGTAGGGTGGAAGCTGATCACGTGAATGACTTGAAAGAGACGTTCTTAACGTTGCGGAGGTATGGCATGAAACTGAACCCCGCTAAGTGTTCTTTTGGGGTGAAGTTGGGGAAGTTCCTGGGGTACATGGTGACGAAGAGAGGGATCGAGGTCAACCCAGAGAAGGTGAAAGCGGTGATCGAGATGAAGCCACCCACCAAAGTGAAGGAGGTGCAAATTCTGACGGGTAGGATAGCGGGTTTGAGTCGCTTCATATCCAAGGTGGCGGAAAAGAGCGGACCCTTGTTTCGAACGTTGATAAAGAGCTCGAAATTCCAGTGGACGGAGGAGGCCCAGAAGGCATTCGAGGAGCTACAAAAGGTGTTAGCTAACTTGCCTCTATTGGCTAAACCGGTTCCGGGGGAGGACCTAGTGTTGTATGTATCTATCGGAGAACTGGCGGTAAGCTCGGTTTTGTTGAGGGAGGAAGGCGCAGTGCAATTTCCAATTTATTACGTGAGTAAAATAATGCAAGGGGCGGAAAGGAGATATTCGGAGATCGAGAAGTGTGCTCTAGCGGTGGTAGTAACAGTGAGGAAGTTGCGGCCGTATTTTTTGGGACATAAGGTGAAGGTGAGAACGAATATGCCATTGGGAGAGACGTTAGGTCGACCTTCGGTGTCAGGTCGACTAGTCAAATGGGCAGTCGAGTTGAGCGAGTACACGATAGCATATGAGCCAAGGAGGGCGATAAAGGAACAGGCGTTGGCGGATTTCATACAAGAGGGTACGAAGGGGGAGGAAGAGGAAGAAGGTGTTTGGCAAATGTTTGCTGACGGTTCGGTGTCGAGAGTGGGAGGAGGCTTGGGCATTGTTCTAATCTCGCCCAAAGGAGACAACTTGGAATTTGCAGTCAAAGTCGAGCATAAAGTATCAAACAATGAGGCAGAGTATGAGGCGGTTGTTAAAGGGATGCAGCTGGCCATAGCAGATGGAGCTCAAAAAATTCAAGTATATTCTGATTCTCAGTTGGTGGTGGGCCAGTTTCAGGAGGACTTTGAGGTAAAGGAGGAGAGAATGCAGCGGTACGTCGAGGAAATGAAGAAGTTGAGGGAGGAGTTTAACTCGTTCGAATTAGTGCAGATACCCCGAGGTGAGAATGGTCGAGCAGATCTGCTATCCAAAATCGCGCAGAGTCTGGTCGACTGTAAGAGCAGAGGCGTCACTTTGCTGCACATGGAAAGAAGTGCGGTCGAGCACGAGGTAGCGGAGATAGAAGAGGTCGACGATTGGAGAACTTTGATACTGAAGGAGTTGAGAGAAGGAGGGGTGAAGGTGTTAAGAAGGTTTTTCGAGCATAATGGAGTGTTGTATAAGAGGTCGTATGCCGGACCTCACCTGAGATGTGTGACGCGAGAAGAGGGGCGATACGTATTGAGGGAGACCCATGAAGGATGTTGTAGTGATCACAGTAAGGCGGGGTCTTTGGTAGCGAAGATACTGCGAGCAGGATATTTTTGGCCGACCATGAAGGAGGACGCGAAGGTGATGGTGAGGAAGTGTTTACAATGCCAGAAACATGGACCGCTTATTCACCAACCTGCTGAAACGATGACGACGATGAGTTCCCCTATTCCATTCGCGCAATGGGGTGTCGACCTGGTGGGGCCGATGCCTCAAGGAACGGGGCAAAGGAAATTTCTGATAGTGGCAGTGGACTATTTCACAAAGTGGGTGGAGGCTGAGCCGCTGGCAAAAATCACGGAAGAGAAAGTCATACAATTTTTATATAACAATATTTGCTGCAGGTTTGGTGTTCCAAAGGTGTTGGTGTCCGATAATGGAACTCAATTTAATGGCAAGCGGATTCGAGCATGGTGTGAAGACATGAGAATCAAACAACATTTTGCGTCAGTCGCTCATCCGCAGGCCAATGGACAAGTCGAGGTAACCAACAGGATCATATTGAACGGTCTAAAGACAAGGCTGGAGAAAGCGTCGGGTGCATGGGTCGACGAGCTCACTTCAGTACTTTGGGCCTACCGAACGACACCAAGATCGACCACCGGAGAAACACCATTCAGCTTGGTATACGGCATGGAGGCATTGCTCCCAATTGAAGGCGAGATCCAGTCACAAAGATCGAGCACGTATAATCTGGAACAAAATGAAAACCTGATGATGGCAGCCCTGGACACGATTGAAGAACTTCGAGAGCAAGCCTCGATCAGAGTCGAGGCGTACAAGCAGAGGATGCGGGCAGCGCATGATAGGAAGGTAAAAATGAGGAGATTCCAGGTGGGCGACCTAGTTTGGAAAAGGGTGGACGTGTTGAAGCACGTGGGTAAGCTCGAACCCAACTGGGAAGGACCATAGTTGGTCGAGAAGATTCATGCGGGAGGTGCATACTCACTCAAGGATGCCGAAGGACGATCACTCCCCAGGTCATGGAATGTGGCTAACTTGAAGAAATATTATGTTCAAAATTTTTGTCTTTTATCTTTCTTTCTCTTGTCGGAAACTTTCCACAACAGAATGATGTACTGAAATTCCCAATTTGAATTAATGAAATTCCTGTTCAAACTTTCAATACTGTGCCTAATTGATTGCTTTAATTTTATTGCATATATGTGGTGGCCTATGTTGAATGAGTGGTTGAAGAAAAAATCCATCATGATTAAGGCCAAGAGGCTGGATGGTCGCATGTATCGACCACCCCTTTGAGGGTGGACATGTGCTCGAAGACAAAAAATCCATCATGACTAAGGCCGAGAGGCTGGATGGTCGCATGTATCGACAAAAAATCCATCATGATTAAGGCCAAGAGGCTGGATGGTCGCATGTATCGACCACCCCTTTGAGGGTGGACATGTGCTCGAAGACAAAAAATCCATCATGATTAAGGCCAAGTGGCTGGATGGTCGCATGTATCGACCACCCCTTTGAGGGTGGACATGTGCTCGAAGACAAAAAATCCATCATGACTAAGGCCGAGAGGCTGGATGGTCGCATGTATCGACCACCCCTTTGAGGGTGGACATGTGCTCGAAGACAAAAAATCCATCATGATTAAGGCCAAGAGGCTGGATGGTCGCATGTATCGACCACCCCTTTGAGGGTGGACATGTGTTCGCGGAAAAAATCTATCACGATCAAGACCGAAAGGCCGGATAGTCACGTAAAATGAATACCCGTTTAAGGAAAAGTAGGTGTAATGATATTTAATTCATTAAGATTGCCGTGGAAATTGTGATTAATCTAGAAGATAAAAACAGAGTGATTATGGTTGGTTCACATGACATCGACATGTAGTAACGGCACGTGCTCGTCGATAACTAAATCGGACGCTTTAACAAAGGCATTGACAAGAAAATTGCACATGCTCCAAATCTTATAATATTCATTCAACAGGACAACGCCCGCTCACATGAACAAATACAAAAAACAATAAAGATACAACAAAATCAAGAAGGGGCATCATTTGGATCCTGAGGGGTTGGTGTAGCATTGGCACCATTGTCAGCAGAAGTCTGCTCGAGCTGCTGCGCCGATCCAGTGGGCTGGCTTGAGCCAGAGGCAGACCCAGTCCCACCAGTGGGCGGGGTTTGGCGAGCAGGAGGAGGGACGTAGCCGTCGGGGAGCTTGAAGGTGCGCTTCAGCAGGTCATCCCGCTCCACAACAAGCTCAAGAAGGCCGGACCACCAATCGTGATCGTCGGGCAGGTCGAGGGCATTTTGATAGCCAACAGGGGCTTTTGGCATGGCATCCCATATGGTTTCCATGTTGAACTCCTCGAACCCGTCCTCAGCCACTTGCAGCCCCGCTTGTTGCATTATGGCCCCAAAGCAATGGGTGCCATAATCCTGCACGTCTTTTAGATATTGTGGTGACTGCTTGAAGGCAGCCACCACCTCTTCGCGATAATTCTGCAGGAAGCGCTTGTCGGCGGTTGTGTGGAAGACCATGCGCCGGGCTCGGAGAGCAGCCTCATCGATCAGCGGTTTCGCCCTCTGCTCAAACGCGATGTTTTCGCGCGCTCGCGCCGACTTCTCCTCCTCGAGCGCAGTCTCGAGAGCCTTTTTGGAGGCTAGAAGAGCCTCCTTCTCTGCTCGCTCCGCTGCAAGGGTCTCCTCGAAAGACTTCAAAGCCCCCTCGAGAGTATCCTTCTCATCAGAGAGGGCCTTGTTGCGGGCAGCCGACTCCTTTAACCTATCGTGGAGATCGTTCGCCTTGGCCATAGTTTCTTGCAGCTGAGTGCCAAGGCGAAGATTACTCCGCTCGAGGGCCGAGATGGATCGACCAGGGCTCGCTAGGGTCTGCTCGATCAAGGGCGCGAGCTCGACCATTCCCTACAGGGGCACATAATAGAAAATGTTGGAATACTTAACAAGTGAAAGACGAGGAATAAAAATGAACATGCATTGAGAACAGTAATGGACATGCATTGAGAATAGTAAGCTACCTGAGCCAGCCAGTGGGCAAGCCTTTGGCCGCGATCGCGAAGGGAGTGGCCATCGTTATAATGGTCGGTGGGACGGTCGACAGGGGGAAGAACATCCCTGAGATAATGAAAAAACCCCGGACCGTCGAGCGTTGTGATCGAGAGGGCAGTCTCCTCAACGCGGCGGCGTTTGGTAACATTTTCGTCCTCCCCAGCAGAGGAACGTTTAAGTGGGTTCTCCGCTAGCTGAGCTCGCCCTGGAGAAGCAGGGATGTGTACGACCGGGGTCGTTTGATCGCGCGTGGGAGAACGCAGCGGGGGAGATGACGGCGGTGGAGAGGACGGTTTCTCGAGCTGCTCCGATGGCTCGAGGGGCTGCTCGGTTGGAAGGGTGACTGAAGGAGTTTGCTCGACGGTTATGTTCGGAGGAGGGGAAGCAGAGCGGGTGGACTGGGAGGCGATCGAGTTAGCCGGTTTCTAGCTCGACCCCTCACCAGGTTGCTTCCTTTTGAGAGGAGCACTCCGTGTGGGCAGAGAGATAGTCGGCATCTTTGTAAAAAATCATGAATAAAGCCAGGGTTACAGCAGGCAAAATCATATAGCAATACAATAATGTCAGGCACACTTAATAAAATGCAAATACCTGGATCGTCTATAATTCGAATAAGATCGAATGTCTTAGGGGAAGGAAGGGGAAGTGATTTGTGAGTGAGAAGGCCACAGTAATGCAAAAGGTTGTCATCCTCAAGTAGAGTCTTCGACGCAACAGGCTTGGTGTTCCAAACAGCGATCCGTTGGTCGAAGAGGGCATTCTGAGGAGGCACCGCGGTATCACGGGTGAGCTCCTTACGCCACGGAATTGGCTCCCAAGGGAAGGCAGGACTAGGCTCAACGAAGGCGAACCTATCTCTCCACCTCGGGACGTTGGTGGGGGTGTCGGAGATGAAGTGAATATCGGCTTGGCCTTTGAGGTAGAGCCCTTGAGGGTGTTTCAAGGGGGTGTAGCAATAGTGGAAGAAATCGAGGTCGAGCCGACCTAGACGGACATGGCAAAGAATGATGAAAATGGTAATGAATCGGATAGCATTGGGAGGAAGCTGGTTCAAGGGTAGATCGAACCACCGGCAGATGTCGATCAAATCTTGGCACAATGGAAAGCGGATACCAAGCTTAAACTGCACTTCGAAGAAGGTATAACAACCCTTGGGGGGATTGTCATATGTGTCCTTAGGACCGGGAGATACGAACGCCCACTTAGCCGGGTGACCAACCTCGTTGATGTCCAACCAGCCGGCGATGAGAGAATGAGAAGAGGGCTGATTCAAGGAAGAAGCCTTGACTAACCTCCTCTTCTTAGTAGGCTTGGAGGGTGTAGCAGTAGGACCTGAGCGGGTCAGTGAAAGAGGAGTGTTGGAAGGTTTCGAGATGGGCGAAGAAGAAACGTTTTGTTTCGACTTGCTCGATGAGGCGACTTTGGCAAACACAGAGTGGCGAGAGAGAGGAACAGTATCTTCATCATCCTCAGCAGCGGTCTCAGCAACATCGAGAGCCTCTTCGGCGGCGTCAGAAGCCCCGAACGCCGGTCGACGGCGCCTTAGAGGGATGTGATCGAGGGTATCCTCATCCGATTCGTCAATCAGACGAGTAGATAGGCAAGAAGGAGAAGGTGTGGCGTGGTCGGAAGGGCGTAAAATGCTGATGGGAACGGGATTGTAGATTTCCTCAACAGAGCGAGAGGGTGAGTGAGGGACAGGCTGGCGAAGAGGGAAAGACGACGCGCTTGTCTCATCCTCACTGAACTGACGGCTCGATGCGTTAGAATCGGCGGAATCTAAAAAAGTAGAACAAAAAATTGAGGGAAAAGAAGAAGAATTAGGGTTTTGAAAAGCAAGAAAGGTGGGTCTTTTGGCCGCAGGCGAAGCGAGAAGAATTGGGGAAAAGGAAGAAGTAACAGGAAAATCGAAAAATTGACAAGATAAACACGCGTAAATATAAAATTGGAGCACAGGAGACTTACTCATGGTCGTGGTGGAGAAGTGGTTGCCGGAAAGTGCTTGAACAGGCGTTGAGAGCAGGCGAGAGCAGTCTGCAGAAAGAGAGTGCGGAGTGCAAAGGAGATTCAAAATTGCAAAGGTGAGAAAAGCTGCAAAAATGACTAAGTATCATATTTATAGGAGTACAATTGAATAAGGTGAAGAGTTGGGAGAATAGGACCGTTAGATAAAGGAAGATCCAACGGCGGAAACAATTAAAGAGGCGTAGATATCGGAGCGGCACAAATCGCGAGAAGACGTGATGATTAAAGGTATAGAGAAGGAGGACAAGTGGCAGGCGGAAATCGCGCTAATAATAAAGAGAGATGGAAAGCGATCATAGCAGGCAATAAAAGAAACCACGTGGTCGAGGAAAGGTAACAACATCAACTAGAGTGATCAAGAGAGGAGACCAGAAGGCGACACCAACAAAAATAATCGGAAAAAATACGTAGAACGAAGAAGATAGCTCGGACTCACTCTTAGATCGAGTCATTCAGACTCGACCAGAGTGGGGGGGACTAGATGATATGGGATATCATATGACTAAAGAACAGACCGGCCCATCACGTCGGTCAAACCGACATAAGTTGGGAGAAAACCATGTGGGTTGAAGGATGATCGACCAAAGCAGAAGAGATCGAGCAGAATGGCAGGGTTGGTCGAGGATCGACCTAGCGAGGGGGAGCTCGATCATATCGAGCACGTAGCGGGAAGGAGGCAGTCGAGAGCGTGACCTGAACGTGAGTAGGCGCGTGGGTGATATCCAGGGATCCCAACGGCCCACGCAAAGGAATATTTCCCCTCAGCTCAAAAGGGGACACGTGGCGAGAACCTAGTGGTGCAGAGTAATAGTGGCAATAACCACCTCTGACGTCCCTGACATTTCTGACAATACACGTACTGCGTGTGTACGGACGGGCAGCACGGGCAGGACAACTCACCAAATATCCGGGCAGCTCCTAGGGCAGGTATCTCACTCCTATATATAGAGGAGTGGGTCTTTTTTTTAGGGTTTACGATTTATCCATTCTTTACTTTGGAAAATTGAACAAACATATACTGACTTAAGCATCGGAGGCTCTTCACCGGAAAACCCCTCCGGTGTGAGAGTTTTGTGCAGGAGCGCGGCGTTCTGTCAGCTAGGAAGAAGGAGGCAAACCGATTTCAAGCCGGTTGGAGTGTTTTGCGTTACCACTATCAATAATGCTGATATTGTTCCGATTTTTTTTGCGATTTTACTTACCAAAATACAGAATAATGATCCAATTCAATGTGTAAGCGGATTCTATGTTAATTTGTTGTGATTTTCTTGCACAATATAACCGGATTCTATGCGAATTCAATTGCTTTTCAATTGTAGGCGTATTGCGATTTGACTTACCAAAAAAAACGAGATTATGAGCAAATTCAATGGGTATCCAAATGTAATCATAAAAATCAGCGGATTCTATGTGAATTTGTTGCGATTTTCTTTCACAATAAAACCGGATAGAGTCCTCATTTTTCGAACCAAATGTAATCATAAAAATCAGCGGATTAGATGCCAATTGCATTGAAATGCCATGTATAGAGTCCTCATTTTTCGAACCAACTCATCATATTGTTATTGTAAGAAAATCCGATCGGATCCATTAACCGATATTTCACGATTGTTTCCTACAGATTCTTATATAAACATCACAAACTTTTCAACATAGTCTCGACATCATACACATCCCACAATACATTTTTTTCGCCAACCTTTTACAACAACATTCACAATGCCTTTAGATTTTGGAGTCATCAAGGATATCGACAGATCCAAAAAGCCACCCATGAAGCTACGCATTATTAGGATGTTCCAACGAGTCGAAGATGTACGCAATTATCGAAATGTTCCTGAGATTGTCTTTCACGATGTTGAGGTAATATATTCTTTTGTTATTATTTACATTTATATTTTATCTAAAAATTTTAACTTTAAGAATAAATTTTAATTCACAAATAATTTCGATTGCAACATTCAACGTGACATATTTTATATTTTATATCTCTTATATTTAATATTTAATTATTCAATTTGTATTTGTTTTAGGGTGTACGAATTACTGGCATTATTCGACCTGTCAACATCCAAAAATTCAAAGGCCATATTGAAGAAGGTGGTTTTTATATTTTGACAAATTATCAAGTTGAAAGTAATATCGGCATCTACAAATCGACCATAGGAAAATGGAGGATCATCATCCATTGCCAAACCAAGATTGTGAAATGGAAGGAGGAATTTTCATTTTTTCGTTTTGACTTTAGAAACTTTCTAACTTTGATGGATGTTCGTAACATTGAGGAAGCTATGTTGTTTGGTACGTTACATATATACATATATATATATATACATATATATTCCGATTTTGTTTTGCAATGCTTTAATGAAATATTTGTTATGTTCAACATTTTAATATGATGCATTCTTTTATTTTTTGTAGATATCATTGGATTGGTTGTTTCAATACAACCAATTCAAATGAAGATTGTGAAGGGAGTTCCTACCCAAATGATTGTATTCTCTATTATGGATTTGGAGTAATATTTTGTAGCTTTATATTAAAACTTTTTATATTACATAAGTATTTTATGTAATTCAAATTTTTTCAAAACGGTTTTTAATAAATTATTTAAAAATACATATCCACATTGTGTAGGGGTAATGTCAAGGAATGCACTGTCTGGGGTCGATATGTTGATCAGCTGATTGCTTTGGAGCATCATTATGAAAACGAAAAAACACCTTTTGTCATCATAATGCAAATGTGCCGCGCAAGAGAGTGGAGAGGTAATTAATTATGTTAATTTGATAATTTTTTCATTATAAAATAAAATTTTGATTAATACTAATTGTTTACGACAATATTTTGTGTAATAGGTAATGTTCAAATAAGCACGTCGAAGGACGTGACGTTGATCATTGGTGTGGATGTACCCGAAATTGAAGACTTTCGGAGGAGGTACATGTTATTTGATGCTCCAAAGCATTTACATTGGTAACTGTGTGTCATCATATTATATCTTAGCATTGTTTCTGTTATTCTACAACATAGGTTGGCGCTGACTAAATTTATGGATACCAAATTGGTGTCAAGTAGCTCGATCATTGTGAAGACCGAACTGCAAGGACTTGATGATGGTGACATTGTTGTTAGTTCTGTTGATTCTCTATTCGAGTATATTGAGGTAATATAAATTGTAACTCTATTTGGCATTTTAATTGTAAAACTAAAAAATACAATATTCATTATTATTATAATTTATTTATCATTTATTAATAACAATTTCGATAAATTCAATGCCATACTATATATATTCTAATCGAATTCATATTAATGGTTATGTATGCATTTTTTCTTTGTAGGTCATGGACACTTGGGTTTGCGCAAGGATCGATTCCATCATAGACCAATGGTGGTACCTTGCATGTCTTCGTTGTAACTCCTCAATGGAGGACCACAACGGGATATATTCGTGCCGGAAGTGCTCTCACAATCGTGGCACATTTCGGTTTGTTAATATTCTATATATTCAATTTTAAATATGTATATGTATTTGTATATGAACTTTATTAATGACAACATTAATCGCAAGTTTATTTGATTTGTAGCTACAAAATTCAATTTGGTGTTTCGGATGCTTCCGCCAGTGCAACCTTCGTTTGTTGGGATAAGGATTGTCAAAATATCATTGGCAAAACTTGCGATATTTTGAAACGTGAATTATCCCAAAAGGTATATCTTATATCTTATTTATTATTTATTATTTATTTATATTTATATTTATATTTATTTTATATTATTACGGTTAAAAAAATGAAAAGCAATATAAATATTGATTTTATGGCAGAAGAAACCCATCTTTGAACTCCCCGACGAACTTGAAGATTTGCAAGGGAGGTCATATCTATTTAAGGTTCGCATTAAGCCGGATGACCCTTACAATCAGGGTTCTACTTTTATTGTGATAAAAGTTGTCGTTGACGAACGTTTGGTTTCCAAATATAGTCAATGGGTCGTTGAGTATGATGTAAGTCTTATTTGAATTCAGATAATTGATCCTTTATTCGAAATTATAAAGTTTAATTGTGTTCATTTTATATTAACGTATTTGTGTTTTTTCTTTGTATATAATATTAATTTTTTTTATAGGATTCTGATTTCTTAACTCTCTTACTAAGAGATGAGGCTGCACATGGAGTGGTATACATTTTTACCACAATGATACGATTTTTTTTTTTTAATTATTTCATAATGAATTGAAATATTAAACATTATTTTCATATTTTGATTAAATATATTTAATTGAATTATTGTAGGATCCCACATTGGAAGATGAGGTATCGACTCCTGTGAAGGTTGTTCAATCCAAGGAAGATGGTGATGGAATTGCAAAACGGAACCTATCTGATCAATTTGCTGCTGAGTCCGTTACTAGCAATAAAGGGAAAGCAAAGGTTGATGATGATGGAAATTTGATCGAAGAAAAAGAAGACTGATTTGATGAAGTTGGAGTTGAAGCGAGTTTTTCTATTATTTAGTTATCAAGTTAATCGTTTTTTATTTATTGTGGTTTGATGAACATTTTACATTTCGTTGGATTTGAGGTTCGTAATTTTGGGATTTTTCAGACATTTATTGTGGTTCCCGATGCTTTTATTTCGTAATAAAATAAATGGTGTTAGTTTTATCAATCTTTATATTGATATTGATGTTCACCGAGTATTGATGTTCACTGAGTTGTTGGTTTCGTATTTTTTAATCGTGTATAGAATCAAGACCTACACTAAAATAACCTCAGTTTATATTAGTTGCGAATAATAACAACGATGTCAAACAATATATTGCTCTAATTCCAATATGCTGAAACGTGTTTTTTCTTCACGTCCTAACCTTTGATAATAGTAACTAATATAGATAACATTTAGCAATACGAATTATATAAAATCTGAAAAACCAAAATTTAGTCATGTTTGTTATAGATACATACCTTTTAATCAATAAACTCATCGGATAAGGGTTTAAACAATTATATTGATAAGCACTCTCTTATATGGTTGTTATCGATATCTATCATTAAAAGGTATATACATATCTATATATGGTTGTTATCGATATATGACAATCTTTGATATCGAATTAAAAGGGACAAAATCGAATTGAAGGGTGAAACCACAATCCCCAATATATTGGATATTAATAGAATTCACACTATACAAAATACTAATTTTGTTATAGATATATATCTATCTATGAAAAATATAACTAATCAGTAACCATTTGAAAAATATCTACTGTCGATAAAAGGCTCTTCATTTTATAATAAAATGGAAAAACGCATAGTTTACATTTTCGAAAATTTATTATTTTAATGTGGTAACATGATAGCTATGAAATTATAGATAATGTTTGATACGATATTAATAGGGATGAAATCGAGCTGATAGCTATGAAATTATAGATAATGTTTGTTAAAGATATACATCTATGAAGCAATGTGATTCGAATGATTATTGTAATATAATCAAAGGAAAAACTCAATTTTTAGAGATCTAGATATCTATGAATCTAAATAGTGCATTGATCTAGATAGTCAAAGATTTGTACTCTCTTATTAGTGCATTGATATATATATATCCGAAGATAACATCAAATCTGCGAGAATGATTCTACTCCAAACTTGACCAAAGATCATAGCAAATATAAGATATTTGCAATTACCGAACAATTATCAAAGCGATATATAAGGTACTATTTATTGCCTCAATCAATAAAATATATATTATATATTTATATATAGATATATTATATTGAATTTTTTATCTTATATAACAAATCTGCGAAATATATATGACATTAATATATCAATTATTAAGATATTCATTGATTGAGGCGATATCTATAAATACCTCATACCATAATATCAGCCCATGCAGTTATCAATCGCGCATTTTATCATTATTTTACCGTGAATATACAACCCAACAAAATAAGATAACATGGATCAACCATTTGGCTTCATCCGACAGATTCAGAGGAGTAAGAGATTCATGCTAAAACTTCGAGCAATTCGTATATTCGAAAAGTCATATGATTCCATTGGGCTGAGACAATTGGAGATCGTATTTCATGATGAAGAGGTTATTGTAGTGTTAATTATTAAATTGTTCAATTACTATGTTAATTTTCTTGGTATTTATACCACTTTTTGATTGTTCTATAGGGGACTCGCATTAGTGGTATTATTCGTGGTGTTCATTTATCAAAGATGGCTGGCTATTTCCACGAATGTGGCGTATATAAACTCCGGAACTACTATTTAGACAGCAACATAGATAAGTATCGATCTACAGTTGCAAAATACAAACTCCTTATTCATAGCAATACAGAGGTTCTAGAAATGCACACATACTTTCCTTCTTGGCATTTTCAATTTCGTAGCTTTGCTGACTTTCAAGATGTTGAGAATGTGGATGAATCTTATCTTTTCGGTAATTTTTATAAAGTATTGTCAATTCGTATTTTACATTTAGTATTTTATTGATTATAGATCATAGATGTCTTTAATTAATATTATTTTATATACAATGTAGATGTTATTGGTATGGTGATTGAAATTTGTCCGGTTCAGTCTAAATGGGTTCATGGACAAAAAAACCAAATGATTGTCTTTTCACTCATGGATTTAAAGTAAGTAAATTTTGATAATTTCCACGAATTGTTTATGTAGTATTGTTCATAATATATTATTAAACCACAAAATCTTTTTTCAGTGGCATTGTTATTCAGTCCACACTTTGGGGTCATTATGTTGACCAACTCATTGCTTTTGAAACTCACTTTGAGTCCGAGGCAACTGGTGAACCGTGGGTGCTAATTATGCAGCTTTGTCAGGCACGATTTTGGGAAGGTATATGCGAGTTATGTTTTCATTTGGGCAAATTTAAATGTACATTAATTATTTATGTTGATTGAAATTTTAAAAATATTAATTATTTTATTTTTTGTATTTATATACAACAGCTGAGGTTCAATTGGCTACCCATATGAATGTCACCCGTCTACATGCTGTTGCACCATTCCCAGATTTGATTGATTTTCAGCGGAAGTAACTATTACATTTATATATTAAATTTGATTTATATATATCTTATCTTATTATTTTATTTATACATTTATAAATACATAAAATACAACATATTATATTTAAATAGGTAATTTAAATTATCTAAATATTGTATATATTATGTTCATAGATTTTCAGCAAGCCCATGGGCCAAGAAGAGGAAATATGTCACCAATAGCAAAATTGTTTTGAAGAGTGAAATGGAAGAGCTAGAAAATGGTGATTTAGTCATTAGTTCTGTAGATTCTCTATTTGACTCTGACGAGGTATTAATTATTAACTATATTTCCTTAAGTTTATATATTACTATAGATGTTTTTACCAAACTTAATTCTTATTCACATATTTGTTTAATGTAATATTAGGAAATCAAATGTTGGGTATGTGCTACAATTGATTCAATTGTTGACGAATGGTGGTACCTCGCATGTAGACGTTGCAAAGGCAAGATGGCTGATGAAGATGGAAAATTAAGTTGCACCAAATGTGCACATCAATTTGGAGTAACAAGGTATGTATACTTTCCGATTAATTTTACTTAAAAAATTTGATTCTATTTTATATTATACTGTAATATATTTGTATGACTATATTACAATTTTCATGTCAAGGTACAAAATTCGCTTGATTGTTTCGGATTCAACATCAAGTGCAACGTTCATTTGTTGGGATAGGGAATCAGAAAAGATGATTGGAACACCATGTGAGGCCTTGATAAGTACATTTCTTCACGAGGTACTGATATGTTAGGTAATTTCTTATTACAAATATGTTTAATTAAATAAATTGACATTTGATATTTTAATTCATGTTCTGAAACAGCATCCCAATAGATTTGAACTTCCCGATGATGTGTCTAATTTAGTTGGTAAGACGATCCTTTTCAAGGTCCGTGTATATCCAAAACATCCATCTGGGCAGAAAGCTTCATTTCCAGTCGTAAGGGTTGTGGCTGATGAAACTTTAGTCTCCATGTACAACCAATGGTTCGTGGAGAACGAGGTAATCAAATAAATGTATCATATACTTAATATACGTTTATATTCATATAAATTTTTGTATGTAGATATAGAAATAATAATTAAATATATATATATTGAAATAAACTCGGTTAATCATTTATTGTTTATATATGTAGGGATCTGACTTTCTTACAGTTCTGCAAAGGGAAGACCACGACAATGGGTTGGTGTGTATTAGTACCAAAATACATGTTTTTGGCTTCTTATTTTTATATTTTATTTATTTCTTTTATTATACTTACGTAGGATGCAACTTTGGATGATGAGGTTTCTACACCATTAAAGTTTTTTCAACCTATCGAAAAGGGTGACACTTCCACAGCAAAGCGGAAGCTTCTGAATGATTTATCCACAACACCCAATGTGGATCAATTTGTTGGATCAGCAGATGCCGGTAAAGGGAAGGGCAAGATGGAGAAACTGGATCCCAGTGCATTACAAGATGAGGACGTTGCTGAAAATTGATTCTATAAGGCACCATAACATATGGTGTTTTATTTAACTATTCGATTGCTATTTCGTATTCGGCACATTAAATAAGTTTGAATTTGAAGAATTTCTTGATACGTTTGATTTGGACCTTTTTTTACGAATTTGGTGAAAACATTATATGTATTTCGTTTTAAGTTGTATGATATATGATGCTTAAGTTTAATGTTTTTTATGTCCTATATTATTGTGGTGATATTACATATTTTATTTCTCATATTTAAACTCCAACTTCGTATAATATATTCAGCCTAAGCTCAATTACTGTGGATTTCCGGAGGTAATTATTAGTTATCAATACTAATACTAATACTTTAAACAATTATATATTTATGTTATTTAAATCTAAGTTACAAAATAGATGTGTATCGTATAATTTCAGATTAATAGTTATATTAGAACAAATACAAAAAAGCATAAAATTATTCCATCATAAACATGTACCCACATTCTGAAATAATTTTCCTTTTTTATATATTAATCTTAAAAAATATATAAATATTGTGTTCATACGAATCTTTGTTGTAGATACCTTTTTAAATTTTTTTATTACTATAGATTGTTCAAATTATGGAAAAATATCAAATCTTTTTTATTATTACAATTACAATCTTCTATTTGGGGCAAAAATACTTTTAATGGGCGTCTCAAATTGTTCTTAAATCGTCTAAGAGAATATCTAATAGGATAAGTACCTCCTAATATTCTATACAAGATATGGAAAATTTGTGCATATCTTTTAAACCTCATACTTATCTAATCTCCTTATATACATAAACATTATTTAGAGTTCAAGATCGTGAGAGCATACATAAAGTATGAAAAATATCCCATAGCAATTACCAACAGAATCACCATACTCATTCACATTCATAACCAGAGATTGAAACAAGTAATCGCACAAGATAGATTTTCTGAAGCATATAGAGATATTGAGTGGCAGTTTCGGATGATGATGCACACATTTTTCAATTGTAGAGGGCAAAGAATACTATACAAAGCTTAAGACAGTTGTATATACCAGGTATTGGTTCACAGTAGTATTCAAATATGTTTGAATGGTAAATTTCATTTGTCTTCTGAGATAGTGGATAAACAAAACCTTAATGTATATACTACCTTTGGTTATTCATAATTAATGTTTTTACTTTATATTTTACAGATTATATAGAGTGCTTCACGAGGCTTCAAAACTGTTTTTCAAGACCAACAACAAGAACATATAAAGATGCAGAATGATAAACATTTCAACTACAATGGAAAAAGCAATAAGCACAGCAACAGAAATATGGCCAAAGAAAACATAAACCCAGGTAATGAAGTGTAAAAGTAGATATTTCATACCTCTCTTCCCTGTTTTGTAGCCTACCATTACTCTCATTTTAGCCTCACCTTTTAATTACCTTTGTGATGCACTTCATTCTCAGCAAGCATCATTCGTGTGCCCAAAGAAAAAATTGTATTGTAAGTGTTTAATCTATAGTAATATAAGCAATTGTAAAGGTCAAATATTATATTTGTGAAACTATATAAATTCGTATCGTTTTATTTTCAAATCAGAATCAAATTTACCATTATCTAATGAATTATATTAGGATTATCTTAACAAGGTTATTTTTTAAGAAGATTTTTCAAATGTATAGTCGATCGGTTCTCATAAAAATATGGTAAAAAATTATAAATAAATTGGATTTTTTCGCTGCAATCCTTAGATAATTGAAGATAAATGCGGCACTTGGTCAAATTCGTACACAGAGATGATAAGGCTAATAAAGAAGATCGTACCTTTTTCGTGTTTCCAGCCTTGCGTCGATCTTCTTTAAGATCCCCAAATCCACAGCGATGATCTGAAATTTTGTTTAAGCATTCAAATTTTTGCCCAATTAAATGTAAAATAATGTAATCAAAACAAATTCAAGTGAATCAACATTTGAGCAAAGGTAAACATATAAAGAATCTCCGGCGAGTCTCTTACACAATTAAAAGAATTTCCGGTTAACCCAACTCCGGTGAGGCGGATATTAAGCGTAAGCTAGCTGACGCGATGCGGATCTTATCAAAACATATCGGAAAAAAAAATTGAGTGAAAAAAAATGTAAGAAAAAAAATCGAAATGTTAAAAAATGAACGTTGACTGTAATGAAACTGAAAAAATCCGGCAATAATCTTACCCAATCATCTCAAACTCCGGCGATGCGGATCTTATCGAAATATGGCCATGTGGATCTTAAGCTTACCCATACTATGCCGATGCGGTACTTTTCACATACAACGGAATCTTGGTGTCTCCGGCCATAATACGCAATTTATAAACTATAAGATCCAAAATTGCGAAAGAGAAACTGAAAAATCTACATAAATGAACACGATTCTCTTACATACGAATCGATCTATGTAAAAAAAAAAAATTACAAACAATATAATCATTTACAAGATCGGAAGCATATCGATTGCTTCAAAATATTACATCAAATAACCAAATTGAATTACTGAAATTAATAGAAAATAAAAAAAAATTGGACATAAAATCAAAAGGGAAAGTTGGAGCGGCGGAAATGAGGTGAGAAGTGAACCCTCATTTCCGATTTTTTCGGTATTTATAGCCAATGAGATGAAATTTTGGCCGTCGGATGAGAGTGCTTCGATCTCCACCGTCCGTTTATATTTTTAACAAAATGGACACAAGGCTTTTTTGTTTGGCAGATGGGCTGAACAAACTTAAATTTAGGCCCACATTTATATTTTAGCCCACTGGACCAGATTTTGTCCCATTTAAATTAATGTTCATATAATATTATATTAGATTTTGGCCCAAAATGATTTTGTTTGACACATTATTGTGACTAATAGTCCACATTTGACATCTAATATATTTAGATGTCATATTTTATATACATTGTTATTGTTATTTTTAGACATTATATATTATATAGTTTCTATTTTTAACATTGTAATTTATAAATTATCAATTGACGATTTTTCAAATGTATAGTCGATCGGTTCTCATAAAAATATGGTAAAAAATTATAAATAAATTGGATTTTTTCGCTGCAATCCTTAGATAATTGAAGATAAATGCGGGACTTGGTCAAATTCGTACACAGAGATGATAAGGCTAATAAAGAAGATCGTACCTTTTTCGTGTTTCCAGCCTTGCGTCGATCTTCTTTAAGATCCCCAAATCCACAGCGATGATCTGAAATTTTGTTTAAGCATTCAAATTTTTGCCCAATTAAATGTAAAATAATGTAATCAAAACAAATTCAAGTGAATCAACATTTGAGCAAAGGTAAACATATAAAGAATCTCCGGCGAGTCTCTTACACAATTAAAAGAATTTCCGGTTAACCCAACTCCGGTGAAGCGGATATTAAGCGTAAGCTAGCTGACGCGATGCGGATCTTATCAAAACATATCGGAAAAAAAAATTGAGTGAAACATAATGTAAGAAAAAAAATCGAAATGTTAAAAAATGAACGTTGACTGTAATGAAACTGAAAAAATCCGGCAATAATCTTACCCAATCATCTCAAACTCCGGCGATGCGGATCTTATCGAAATCTGGCCATGCGGATCTTAAGCTTACCCATACTATGCCGATGCGGTACTTTTCACATACAACGGAATCTTGGTGTCTCCGGCCATAATACGCAATTTATAAACTATAAGATCCAAAATTGCGAAAGAGAAACTGAAAAATCTACATAAAATTACACGATTCTCTTACATACGAATCGATCTATGTAAAAAAAAAAAAATACAAACAATATAATCATTTACAAGATCGGAAGCATATCGATTGCTTCAAAATATTACATCAAATAACCAAATTGAATTACTGAAATTAATAGCAAATAAAAAAAAAAAATTGGACATAAAATCAAAAGGAAAAGTTGGAGCGGCGGAAATGAGGTGAGAAGTGAACCCTCATTTCCGATTTTTTTGGTATTTATAGCCAATGAGATGAAATTATGGCCGTCGATTGAGAGTGCTTCGATCTCCACCGTCCGCTTATATCTTTAACAAAATGGACACAAGGCTTTTTTGTTTGGCAGATGGGCTGAACAAACTAAAAATTAGGCCCACATTTATATTTTAGCCCACTGGACCAGATTTTGTCCCATTTAAATTAATGTTCATATAATATTATATTAGATTTTGGCCCAAAATGATTTTGTTTGACACATTATTGTGACTAATAGTCCACATTTGACAACTAATATATTTAGATGTCATATTTTATATACATTGTTATTGTTATTTTTAGAGATTATATATTATATAGTTTCTATTTTTAACATTGTAGTTTATAAATTATCAATTGTAATCTATAGTAATACTAAATATAAGTCAATTACTTTATTTCATTAAGCAATACAAAATATAATAATATTTGGTTATATATATATATATATATATATTATAATATATATATTGTTATATATATTTGTGTGTGTGTGTGGATCTATATGATTGCGTTATTTTATAGATATGTGATTATTTTTACATTATTTTTTATTCTTCTGTTTAATAACAGGTGCAAATGACCATATTAAAACTCCATTTTGTATTGTTCCTACAAAAGCACAAGAAAACATTATTATTGATCTCACGAGTGAAGATGACATTGAAAACGACATTGTACCTACTTCAAGTACCACGACGCGTGTTTTTAGCAACTGCACTAATTATGTAGACCTACAGCCAAGTACACAAAAACGAAAACGTGGTCGTCCTAAGAAAACACCATTATCGTCAGGAGTATCTGGTCAGTTTAATTATGATTCTAAATTTGTTATATAGATTTTTTCTAATTATCGTCCAGCAATTTGTTTAAATAATATTTGTTTACAGGGTCAAATACGATGAATGTGCATGGCCGTCATCTGCACACTCAATCATCGTACAATGTGATGAATAGTTTACGTGATTCACCGCTTTCTGACATAACAAATGGTACGTTTGTTTAAAATCAAATAATTTATGAGTTTATAAAATATATGTATATTCAGATTTTTATTTCAAAAACATTGACTATATGGAGTATCAAAAAATAAAAACATGTAAGTAAAATCGTTGTTTTTATATAGTGTTGCAGTCCAAACTTGGATCTTCGAGCACCTCAGGTGCGTCATTTGGTACGTGCATGAACATCATTTTTTGTCTCTTTGATATCAAATTGTAAATTCTTTTTTGGTTTACAATATAAATATAAATTGTGTATAAAAAAAACAATTGTTAGCGTATATTATTGCTTTTTTTATGTCATCAGGACAACGTAAGCGTCCTATATTATCTTTTGAGAAGCCCACGCATAATCCGCCTGATAGCGTCTTTATCGATCTCACACGTGATGAGGAGCATATTAGTAATGAGATCATGCAAGGAACCAATACTCAACGTTCTGTTATTGATCTCACGCTTGATAGTCCAATTCAACCTAGTACACAGAAAAGAAAGCGTGGTCGTCCTAGGAAAACAACTGGATCATCTTCAGCAGTTTCTGGTAATGTTATATTAAATTTTTTATTAGACAACTAAAAATTTGAACAAAAGTATGTTTTCTAAAAGTTTTAATTACATAAACATTTACAGAATACTGGGACTTTGGAGATGCAAGTTTTCGTTGTATGTATTGCGGTTCGATGTTCTGGTATGAGGAGAGAAAGGCTTATAATCAAAATGCAGTTGTACCTGAGTACACCATTTGTTGCACAAATGGCAAAATTGAACTCCCTCTTTTGAAAAATCCTCCCCAGTTCTTGTAAGATTTGCTTCATGGAGATGGCCAATCAAGCAAACATTTTCAGGATAACATAAGATCATACAATAGCATGTTCGGTTTTACTTCTTTAGGAGGAAAGATAGATTCCGATATCAATAAGGGGACTGGGCCACCGGTGTTTTCTTTGCATGGACAAAATTACCATCTAATCGGTAGTTTACTTCCTTCTGAAGGTGCTTCTCCAAAGTTTGCGCAATTGTATATATATGACACGGATAATGAAATTTCTAACCG
Source organism: Striga asiatica (assembly GCA_008636005.1). Lineage (NCBI taxonomy): Eukaryota > Viridiplantae > Streptophyta > Magnoliopsida > Lamiales > Orobanchaceae > Striga > Striga asiatica. Next base: position 188,848 of record BKCP01005517.1, on the reverse strand, counting down.
AATGAATGTTGTGAGGTATGACTTTACTTTAATTTATATGCAAAACTAATTCATAAATATATTCTTTAATTATTTTGTTCATTATATAGAACATGTCTATAGATAACTTTTTAAACTTTTATAATATTGACATATAATATGTACTTATTGATGTGCAGGAATGGATCTGGCAGTAATAATTTGAATGAGGAAATAGTTGTTGGATTAAAGCAAATGTTAGACCAACACAACGAACTGGTCAAATCATTTCGTATGGCCAGAGATAGAATGCGAGAGCTGGGCAAATCTAATGTTCGAGTGCGTTTGATTGGTAGGAGATACAAAGATGCCAGGCAATATAATTTGCCTACGAGTTCAGAACTTGCTATATTGGTTGTTGGCGATTTTGACCAGGCTTTGGGTGAAAGGGACATATTGGTTGAAACTAAGAGTGGTCGTCTACAACGGATTAATGAACTAAATGCTTCGTACTTGGCATTACAATATCCTCTTCTGTTGCCTTATGGTGAGGATGGGTACAGAGAAGACATACTTTTTTCTGAAGGCACGCCAGTACGTGAAGATGGTCGAAAACATGTCAGTGTAAGGGAGTACTTTGCATACAGAATGCATGATAGACATTGTGAACCTTCGACTATTGTTTCTTCCAGAAGGTTATACCAACAATTTATAGTCGATGCTTATACCATGGTTGAATCTGCAAGGTTGAGATACATTCGTCTCAATCAGAAAAAGCTCCGTTGTGATTTGTATAATGGTGTGGCTGAGGCCGTTCTTCGTGGCAACACCAATCCCAGTACCATAGGAAAAAGAATTATTCTTCCTTCATCATTCACTGGTGGTGCTCGGAATATGATTGAAAACTATCAAGATGCAATGGCAATTTGTAGATGGGTTGGGTATCCTGATTTGTTTATTACCTTCACCTGTAACCCCAAATGGCCGGAAATTGTTCGTTATCTCGAGCCAAAGAAATTGCAAGCTGAGGATCGACCAGATATCATGTGTAGGGTATTTCGAGCTAAACTTAAGGAATTGATTAGGGATTTCAGTCAAAAGCAAATTTTTGGGAAAGTAATAGCAGGTGAGACGTTTAATATTTTATATATAATTACTATAGTCCTTTCCTAATCATTTCCACAAACGATTTATTTACTATTTTTTCATATTTCAATTTGAATTTGACTTGATGATGTTACATATAATTTTTCTATTTATTCATTTATTGATTATTTTTTCTTATCCAGTTGTCTACACGATCGAATTTCAAAAACGTGGATTACCGCATGCTCATATATTGTTATTCCTTTCGAAAGAGTCAAAGTTTCCCAACCCTTCAGACATAGACAGAATTATATCAGCGGAGATACCAGATGAATCTTCTGATCCACAATATTACGAGGCCGTAAAGGAGCATATGATCCATGGTCCGTGTGGTCTGGCAAAAAAAGACTCGCCGTGTATGGTGGATGGAAAATGCACCAAACGATTTCCTAAGAAGTTTGTTGATTCCACAACGGTTGACGAAGAGGGTTATCCACGGTATAGGCGTCGTGACAATGGAACTTCTCTAGAAAAGAATGGTATTGTTGTCAACAATGGTTTTGTCGTGCCTCATAACCGGCGTCTGCTTATGAAGTTTGGAGCGCATATTAATGTTGAGTGGTGCAATCAATCACAATCTATAAAATACCTTTTCAAATATGTCAACAAGGGTAATGATCGTGTGACGGCATCATTTTATCAAACTTCTTCCGATTCGGACACCGAAAGACCGTTGGATGAGATAAAGATGTATTACAATTGTCGGTACATATCGTCGTGTGAGGCGTCATGGCGGTTGTTCGGTTATGAGTTGCAGTATAAAAAACCTCCCGTCCAGCGCTTGAACTTCCACTTATTTGGAGAACAAAGAATATTATTTGACGATGATGGAAATCTTCAAAACGTTCTCCGTAAACCCACTGTTGATGAGAGCCAATTTCTTGCGTGGTTCGAGGCAAACAAACAGTATCCTGCAGCGAGGGAAATAACTTATGCTGAGGCACCGTCCAAGTTTGTGTGGGATACAACAATAAGACAGTGGACTCCTCGAAAAAACAAGGACAAACCCTCTGTAGGTCGTTTGCGGTACGTACCTCCCGGTTGTGGAGATAATTATTACTTGCGATGTTTGCTTCCTGTTGTGCGTGGGGTAACATGTCATGAGGACTATATGAAGGTCGGTGATGTCCAGTATCTGACGTATCGTGATGCTTGCTATGAACGAGGTTTGTTAGAGGATGATCGAGAGTACGTAGATGGCATAACCGAGGCAAGTCAGTGGGCATCTGCAGACTCCCTTAGACGCATGTTCGCATCTTTATTGGTGTCCGGTTCATTTGGTAGACCAGATGACGTATGGAATAAGTGTTGGCAATGTATGTCTGATGACATCCTGTACAGACAGCGTCGACTTTTCAATAACGACGGTACTAATTGTTTTCATCTATCAATATCAATTTTAATAACTATTCATTTTCAAGTTTATATACAAATAGGAATATTTAATTAAAAGTGTTTTTTTATCTTTGTTTATGTGTTCGGTTTGATAGATTTACAACTTACTGAGGAGCAAATTAAAAACCTAGCCCTTGCTGAGATTGAGGCTTTATTGAGGCGTCGTGGTACAAGTCTTCGAGAATATTCATCTATGCCATATCCGGACAGGGACAACATACATTCAACTTCGAATCGTCTGATATTAGATGAGTTGAATTATGATCGAAAGGCCCTCACTGTTGAACATGATACGCTTCTTCAAAACATGACTAATGAACAAAAGAGTGTCTATGCCAAAATTATGTCCGCTGTTGAATCAGGCCAAGGCGGTGTGTTTTTTGTATACGGTTATGGTGGAACTGGGAAGACGTATCTGTGGAGGACCTTATCAGCTGGTTTGAGATCCAAGGGTAACATAGTCTTATGCGTCGCATCTAGCGGAATAGCATCGCTTTTATTGCCAGGTGGCCGAACGGCGCATTCCCGATTTTCTATACCATTGAATCCACACCAGGAATCTACTTGCGACATCAATCAGTCGAGCCCTCTAGCCGAATTGATAATTCGTGCTTCTCTTATAATATGGGATGAGGCTCCAATGATGCACAAACACTGCTTCGAAGCTGTACAGACATCTCTGCAGAGTATTATGGGAGCAATTGACCCCTCAAACAAGGACAAACTGTTTGGCGGAAAAGCTGTTGTTTTTGGTGGAGATTTCCGACAAATCCTTCCCGTCATTCCAAAGGGTAGCCGTCAGGACATAGTTAATGCTACCATCAATGCTTCTGACATATGGAGAAGTTGCACTGTGCTAAGGCTTACGAAAAACATGCGCCTTCAGGGAATGGCTAATTCAGAAGAACGTGATGAGCTTGCTCGGTTTGCGGATTGGATAGCCAGCATTGGAGATGGAACTATAGGGGGGGCGAACGATGGTTGTGCAATGATTGACATACCCGATGACATATTGCTGCAACCATCTGATGACCCTATTGCTCAAATTGTTGAAAGCACATACCCAATGTTTAAGGATGTAACCGACGATCCAAGTTATTTGAAGGACAGGGCTATATTAGCGCCGACTTTGGATATTGTCGATTCTATCAATGAGTACATGACATCGTTGAATTTGTCGGATGGTCGTACGTACTTGAGCTCTGACAGTACGTGCAAATCAGATTCTAATAATGACTTTTTGTCCGATCTCCATACGCCCGAGTTTTTGAATAGTATAAAGTGTTCTGGAATACCCAATCATGAGTTGTACTTGAAGATTGGAACTCCGGTCATGCTATTGCGGAATATGGACCATTCTATGGGTCTGTGTAATGAGACACGATTGGTAGTGACAAAGCTCTCCACTCATGTTCTCGAGTGTAAGATCCTCACTGGCGATCACGCAGGTGATAAAGTGTTGATTCCAAGAATGGCTATAACTCCATCTGTTGTTAGAATTCCTTTCAAATTCCAACGTCGTCAGTTTCCCATTATGGTCTCTTATGCCATGACTATAAATAAGAGTCAGGGACAATCGTTGTCTCATGTGGGCTTATTTCTTAAGAAACCGGTGTTTAGTCATGGGCAGTTGTATGTAGCTGTCTCCCGTGTCACAAATAGAATTGGTTTGAAAATCCTAATTTGTGGCGACGATGAATTGCCAACAAATCAAACCATGAACGTTGTATATAAGGAAGTGTTCAATAATATATAGATTATTTTCCGTTATATTTATTAGTTTATTATTTATTAATGACATCATGTTTCCTTTACTACGTACTTTGATTTTTAATTTAAATTTGCTTTGTAAAAGGGACGGAGATTTTAACCCCCCGTGCATCGCACGGGTACTGTACTAGTATATATAAAGAGGTTGTTGGAAAAATACATTAATAGAAATTTTGACCAAATAAATATAATATTTGACTTACTATTAATGGAAAGTTCAAAAACACACATGTGAATCTTAAGTAACAGAATTTAAATCATATTTTTTTGGTAACAAATTTGAAGATTTTTATGGAAAATTTTGAATCCCATTTTTTTCGTATCATATTTTATTTTTTACCAAAATTTAAATCATATTTTTTTTTGTAACAAATTTAGAGATTCTTATGCAAAAAAAGTATGTCAATTATTTATAAAAACAATTCTAAATACAAATTAATTTAAAAACCGTGCAAACTGGATACAAATTTAGGAAGCAAATAGTTGTATAATTCTTAATCAATTCTTCCAGTCTTATTGAATAATTTTTTCTTTCAAAAAAATTGTGTAAATTGGATAAAGCCACATGCAATTTTTATTTTAAAATAAAACTGATATTTGGATGGGATGTACATTCAAAATTGTGTCCACATTTTTTGGTAAGTAACAAAAGCGGTTCATCATTGATATTTAAAGTCACCTTATCCAATTATTTAGAAAAAATTGTGTGCAACTTTTCAAAATTTAAATACATCGATTTTTTTGGATTCTTATGTTTTTTCTTAACCATGTTTTACCGAGATTTTGGTAAGTTTATATCATTTTTTTTCTTGGTTAAGTTCATATCATTTTCTTTAGGAAAGAGATAGTATCATAAACATTAACAATTTATTTCAATTTGTTATTAGAGTTATTTTCAATTTAATTTGTTTGATACAAAAATTGGTGCAATGTTAGTAAAAATCGGTTGCATTTTTAGGAAAAATTGATGATTTTTTTTATTTGGTTTAAAAAAAATTCGGATCAATATGTTTTATAAAAAAATCGGTTTATTGATAGGAAAATCGGTTTCATTTCCAGGAGTACCTAATGATTCTTTTCAATTTTTCTTAATTGAAATTGAGAATTAGATTTAACATAAATAATGGGTGAAAATCTCTATAAAATTCAACTTTTTTTTCTACTTTAATTTTGTTTAATAAATAAGATCCTTTATTTTTTTAAAAATTTTTTAACTAATAACTAATAATATGCAATTTTGGATAAATTCGAACACCTATGTAGTACTTTACGTGTCAAAGAATCAAATCAATAATGTTGTACATAAGAAAGTGTTTAATAACATATAAATTTCATTTTCATGAAATTTTTAATGGCATGAAACAATTTAAATACAAAAATATCTTTTAAAAAAATAAATGGATAATAAATGCTCACGTGCAGCGCACGGGATTCGTATTAGTTTTTTACTAAAACAGGGACAACATTAAATGTTGTCCTTAAAATGAGCAGTTTGTTATTTTTTTTATTTTCAAAAAAGTGGACTGCGATTTAAATTTGGTCTAACGAATATTTGCGATGGTTTGACACGATGTATATATCAAAAACTGATAATGCACAGGCTGCATCAATTAAATTTGGTTATTGGTTACAATAAGCTATTTTTAAATTTGAATAAAAATGTACGTCACGACTGCTAATTCAATTAAACATCGGCCAATTATATTCTCCAAATTTAGAACCAAATATTCTGCTAATACAATTGCTTTGCTTGACAGTTCTTTTTAATAAAAAAATTACGACTAATTTAGTAATAAAAAAATTTATGTGTTATTTTTTCTAACCATAAAAATATGCTTTTGTATTTTTAAAATATCGGAAACCTTTTTTTTCTATAAAATCGGCTAACACGTATGTTTTGATTAGCAAATTTTATTTAAACAAAATTACGGCTAATTTAAGGGTAAAATTATAAAAAAAAATTAAAAAAATATTTGTTTATTTCTTTTGAAAACATTTTTTCTAACCATCAAATCGGGCAGTTTCAATTAAAAGAATAAAGTTGCGGCTATTCAATTGTTTTGTTTGACAATTATTTATAAAGAAAAATAATACACGGGTCTAATTTTGAAACGATCAATTTTTTTATGGTTTTTGTTTAAATTAGAGATTTGAAATAAGAATAATCTCCGTATTTAAATTGCTTTAATTGTAAAACGTGATGTATACAAGATTTAGATAGATTTATCACATATCATCCTCTAAATTAATAATTTTTTTTTTAAATTTCAAAATACCAAATCAAATTTTTTATGGTCTTTGTTTAAATCAGATATTCAAAATATCTTAATCTCTATGTTTAAATTGCTTTAATTGTAAAACGTGATGTATACAAGATTTAGATAGATTTATCACATAACTCCCCTAAATTAATGATTTTATTTTTTTCTAGGTTTCAAAATACCAAATCCTAAAGTTGCGGCTGATTTAGTTATTAAACGATATTTTGCAATCATAGATTCGGGTTATCTTCAAATTCAAAATTTAAATTGCCGATATGTAGATCAATTTGGACAGATTAAATATATATGATCTAAAATGAAGTATTTTATTCCATTAAAAACAAAAAATATGAACTTAAGATGTAGATTTTATTTTGCACGTGTGATAATACAATATTACATGCTATGCAAGTCATATTGTTTACCTGTGCATCGCACGGGCTATGCACTAGTTTGTATAATGACTAATATGTTCTTTTATCTTGTTTCAAATAAAATAAAAAAAAAAAACAAGCTGAAATTAGGAAATCTATATATATCTATATCTATCTATCTATATATAAAAAGATTGTTGTTTAAATCATTTATAGTAACTTTTGACCAAATAAATAATTCATTTGACATACTATATATAGACAACTAGTACAGAGCCCGTGCGATGCACGGGGTGCACAATTTTAAGGTTATTTATCCAGGCTTATAAATATATACATGAATAAAGAAAAATGTACGGGATATATATAGTACGTGACCCGTGCGAAGCACGAGATATATTTATTTGGAGAATATTATATTATAAGATGCAATATTCAATAAAAGTTTATAATACGCAAGAAAATTGTACAATGTTCAATAAAAGTTTTATAATATTCAAGTGGAGTCTTAAATTCTCTTGTACATTAAGACTACTGACAAAACAATATTTTAATTAACGAGTTTCCTTTCCTTGTAGCCAAATTGTGAATGTGATTTGAGGAGTACAACAAATCGATATATAGCTGACTTGCTTTTTTCATTGTAGTTTTTTCTTTTTTTTTTTTAATAATGAATTTAAAGATATTCTAAAATATAGCAAAAATTAATTTTTTTATTACAATTAGGAATTTTACTTAATATAAACTCTCAATCTATGGTGTTAATCAACGTTTAAGTCTAAAAAATTAGGAATTTTTACCTCTTTTAATCAACGTTTAAGTCTACAAATAATAGAGTTATTATAAGTTTTTTTTCTATATCTTTTAAAACATTAAATATGAGCATGTTAGGGCTAGCTTGTAAAATAATTAATATATTATCTCACTAAAACATTTATACTAATAAAAATTTAATTTTATCATATAAATTTATCCCTTGATATAAGAGAAAGTAACAGTTTTACTTATTGTTGTTCACCATATAATATTTAATTATTATTTTATTAAATAATAAAAAAGAAATATTGTTAAATAGTGTAGTAGAATTGTTATAAAATTATATAATTTTTTTTTTACACAATATGGATTTAATATTTTTTTATGATTTGATAATATAAACAAATATATACTTAACTTTGACAAATAAAACAAATAAATACTTTAGTAAGTATTTAATGTATATACTAAATAGGAATATATTTGGTATAATCAAATACCAATATAATCAAATAAGTCAAAGTGTACATTTTTATTTGGTATTTGATTTTTTTATTATACTTACCTTTTTAAAATAAAACAAATAAATAAATCAATTAAATAAATAAAATATATAATACCAAAATAGTAATGACATTTAATGCAGTTGACTTTCCTGGATAGTAAATCTATACTTATATAATAAGAATTAAAATTTATTCAAAATAGTAGGTCAAATTATGGTCAAGTCGGATTTGCATTAAATATTTTCCAAAACTGGTAAGTTTTTGTCTTTTTCACACTTCTCATTAATTATGTCCTTTTCACACTTCTCATTAATTATGTCATTGTCACACATCAAATTAATTCATTAATTATGACATAATTATCATAAATCATTCCATCTGAACTTTTATCGTTAAAATGTATAGCGATCTGTTAGGACCTTATCCCATTGATATTTCCATGAAACATCCTTATCAATAACCGGATATTTGGTTAATGATAGCACACGTCTTTATTTCAAGGAGCGGATATTCTTTGACCTTTAATTAATCTGAACTGATTGCCTTGACTTTTCAATTTTTAAAAACTCTTTTTTTAAATATTTCGGCTTAAGATTCGGATTTCATTATACAAGTCATCGGATTGTTTGAATGAAAATGAATGAAAAGAACACCAAAAACAGGTAGCCTTATTCATATAACCAATCCTAAAATATTAGTTTGTTCACTAAAAAGAGACAAATCCTAGAAATCTTAAAATATTAGTTTGTTCACCAATCCTAAAATATTAGTTTGTTCACCAAAAATATTAGTTTGATTTTTAGGATTTGTCTCTTTTGAAAATATTAGTTTGTGATAATGAGGAGTTACCAAATAATCAAACTCATAATGTTGTGTACAAGGAGGTTTTTAATAATATATGATTGTTACCGAACTTTTTATGATTCCACAATGTTCCTATGTATTTTAATGATTTCAATTTCGATCCTAACGCACGTGAGGTTATATTATTCTTCCATATTTTACATTCCGTGCATCGCACGGGTTACGTACTAGTGTAGTAAATAGAATCTCTTTTTATATAAGTATAGATTGTATAATACGGAAATAGTAATGCAATAAATGTTGTTGACTTTTCTTTATACTAAATCTGATAAATGGTATACCTTTTAATATAAGTATAGGTTTAATAAAACCAAAAGAAACCTAAATAAATGCTTTCAATTACCGAAATATATGCTTTGCAATTTAATAGATTTATATTTTCGATTAGTTTATTATTTCAAAACATGATTACGAGTTTGACTTCAAACTAAACACTTGAAATACATGCTTTTAAAAAGAAACGTGATTAGTAATTTTTGTTGAGTTTTGTGAGTAACCGAAATATATGCTTTTAAATTCGTGTGATACATATTTTATAATTAATTATGGTACAAATTTTCTACGAAAAAATCGCTTCAAATCTGGTTCCATTTTATAAAGGATTTTGTTATTATTTACAAACTGTTTATAAATTAGAGTTTTGTTTGGTTGTTCGAAACTTAGTATATAAATAAATCAGGCATACTATGTTTATCTAAAATTTATTTGGTTGTTCGTGAGTATCTATTATTATATAAAAGAGACAATCCAAAGGCCTTAAAATAGTAACTAAAAAATAATTAAGAATCCCGCCTAAATATTTACTAAACAATAAACATAGTAGTGTTTTTGAAATTTTTTAAAATATCCTGCCTAAATGTGTTTTTGAAATTTTGGAAAAAATTTAAATTTAAGCATTTAAAAGAAAATATCACATACAGATATTTTTTGATACATTTCATTTTATCTTAACTTCCATATAATCTACCACATCATGAAAAAGTATCTACTTACAAGGAACAAATAAAACATTAGGCTTAATATATTTAATATTGTCATAAAATCGTATTTATATGATTTTATTTTTAATTATTATGAAATAGGACAAATTCTAAAAATTGACTAGAATGGATATATGGTAAAATATTTATTTTAAATTTGTTTATATATTTTTAAATTAATTACATCAATAAATATTATTAATGAAAATTAAATACTTATCATTATGTAAAAAAATAATCCTTTTATAAGTGCTTTAACTAATAATAATGAAATTATATGAAACTAAATTTTAGAATAAAATAATATTTAAGTATTATGATGAATAATAATAAGTAAAATTATTATTTATGTGTAAAAAACAAATATATGTTTTAAAATATTATTTATATTAATATAAACGGGTCAACGAGCTAATACATTGTTAAAATAAAGTTTTAAAAAAGGTTGTAAGGTACAAACTAGACGTGCATCGCACGGGATGCTTACTAGTATATTGAAAAAGGATGGTAAATAAATCATTTGTCGAAAGTTGATAAAAAGCTTGGGTCAAATCCTTTGACTTACCACTTATAAAAAATCAGTTCAAAATTCAAACTTTGCATTTGTTGTACAGTTCACGCATGTAAATAAATCTGTTTTGGAAATAACTCGAGATTTCCCTATTTTATTGACATGCCTTTTGGAAGTAAATCTACTTTGAAAATTTAAATATATTTGTGGCTGATATTTTTATTTGGAATGAACTCTGGCATATTATAATGTTTAGAGATTTAATTTTATGTTTATCAAGGGTTCACAATTGTCTTTCTTATTTATTTTTTTAAATCAATATTCATTATCGATTAAGAAAAATATATATAATTTTTTAAATCTCAATTTTTATGAAGACATTATTTAAAAATCTAATTTTGGCAGAAATACGATTTTGCTAATCGAAAATTGCATCGAAATATTCTTTACAAAAATTGTCCTAATTAATAATTGCTCTCATTTATGTAAATAATATATAATCGTAGTTTCTGGTTTAATTAAATAATTTTGAATCTTTTTGATATGGGATGTTATATAGCTGAGGAATAGACCGGTTTACATCATCTGTCGAGGAACCTCGAAGTGGAGAAAACTGGATTGGGAGAAGGAGGATCGACCAAAAAGAAGAAGATCGAGCAGAATATCAGAACTGGTCGACGATCGACCAAAAGGGAGGAGATCGAGCAGAATAGCAGAATTGATCGAGGATCGACCAAAGGGGAGGAGATCGAGCACTCAACAGGTGAAGAGCAGTCTAGAGCGTGGCGTGAACGCGAGAAGGCGCGTGGATGACGTTGGAAGATCCCAACGGCCTGCGCAGAGGAATAATCTCCCTCAACTTAGAGGGACACGTGGCGAGAATATATTGGTGCAGAGCGATAGTGGCGAAAGCCACCCCTGACATCTCTGACACACACACACTATGTGTGTACGGACGGGCAGTATGGGCAGGATAGCTCACCAAAGCCAGGCAGTTTTTAGGGCAGGTATCTCACTCCTATATATATAGGAGTGGGTCTTTTCTTGTGACTCACGATTTATCCATTCTTTACTTTGGAAAATTGAACAAACACATACTGACTTAAGCATCGGAGGCTCTTCACCGGAAAATCCCTCCGGTGTGAGAGTTCTGTGCAGGAACGCGGCGTTCTACCGGCGAGGAAGAAGGAGGCAAGCTGATTTCAAGCCGGTCGGAGTGTTTTGCGTTACCATTTGGCGCCGTCTGTGGGAATTTCGTTCGAAAAGTGGTGTGCTGAGATTTCTGAAGCTCGGTGGCTATGGCGGACGGAATTCCTAGGAGAGATTTACAAGCATCGTTCGACGATGCGTGGACGATGACGAGGCCGTTTGGAGAAGGCCCTCCTCCGGGCTTCTCCGGACCCTTGCGTACACCGGTGACTCCGATGCCCGTTCCCCAAGGTGTAGGAGTCACGCCGGTGCAACCAGAAGCTGATGTGGGCTCAAGCCGGGCTCAGGAGATTTGTACAGCTCAAGGAGCGGCGACCCCAACACCGCTGCTACCAGATCTGGCCGTGACGCTGCAGCAAGGAGTGGCGGTGCAAAGAGCAGTACCACCGCCAGTGGAGGAGCAGCGCCCCGGTCAGCAGGTGGTGATGACCAGGCAGGAGATGCAGCAAATGGTGGCGAACGCGGCGGCACAAGCGGTTTAGCAGGTCACTCAAAGCCTTTCGCGAGTGGCTGTTGGACCAACGATGGTGGATGAGGACGTGTCTAGCTATGGAGGAGAGGGAGCCCCGCGAGATCGTGAGGTGGAGAGGCTCGCGGAGCAAGTAAGGCAGTTGCAGGCCAAGATGGATGGTCGACCTGAAAGGCGTGCTCGAGGACATCCGTTCTCGAGGGATATATTGGCTGCACCGCTACCTGCGAATTTTAGAGACATGAGTTTGATGTTCGACGGGACTACTGACCCGTCGAGGCATGTAAGGGCGTTTGAGAATTTGGCTGTGTTACATGGTTATTCTGATTATGTTAGCTGCAGGGCATTCTTGTCGACCTTGAGGGGAGATGCGCTCGATTGGTTTCAGCAGCTCCCTCATGGATCGATCAAGGACTTTGACGATTTCGCGAAAAATTTGATGACCCAGTATGCGAGTACGGTGGCGCAGGAGAAAACCTATTTGACGTTGATGGCCATGAGGCAAGAGGAGAAAGAATCGTTGCGCAAGTATGTTGCGCGATACAACCAGACTTGTTTGGAGATCCCCACGGCCTCGGACGAGGTGAAGGCTGGGGGGTTGATACGGAGTTTGCGAGCAGGGCTCTGTCAAACATCTTTAGCCAAACGTATGATGATGTGCTGAAAAGGTGTAAGAAGTATATTAACCTGGAAGAGACGGAGGCGGAGTTCGCTAAGTTGGAGGAGTTGGCCAGGCCGGAGCCGAAGAAAGGGAGGGCGAGCTCACCTCGAAAGGCGTTGCCAGGTAGGAGATCGCCCAGGAGAGAGGGGCGTGGCAGAGTTGATCGAGGGCGAGAGGACCGATGGAAAGATCGACCAGTGTTTGGAGGGAAGCAGTTCCATAACTTTACGCCCCTTAATGCGAAGATGGGGGAGGTGCTGGTGGCTATTGAGAAAAAGATCGAGAATAAGGACGTGACGTGGCCGAAGTCGAGGTGTGAGGGCCCAACGCAACCTAGGTCGGGGAAGTATTGTCGTTTTCATAAGGATTATGGGCACACAACGGAGAAGCGCAGACACCTCAAGGATGAGATCGAGCGCCTTATTAGGGCAGGATATCTTAAGGAGTTCGTATATGAAGACAAGGCGAAGGGGAAAGGCAAAGGAAGGTGTCGGGAAGATTCAGTGGAGCGGAGTGATCGAGATGAGGATGAGGAGGACGATCCTCGAGGAGGGAGAGATGATCGAGGAGGCAAAAGGAGACGAGGGAGCCAAGATCGAGGGCAGGAGAATCATGGACCAGTGAAGAGAGGGACGATTTATATGATCTCGGGGGGCCCGACTGATGGGGACTCGAACAATGCGAGAAAAGGCCATGTTCGGGCAGTGAAAAGAAAGAGAGAGGAGGTGGGGATCACTGCTCGAATGCCGGTGATAAGTTTCCGAGCGGAGGATGCAGAGGGAGTAGTGCTGCCCCACAATGATGCGTTGGTGATAACGGCGGAGGTGGCTGGTTTTGATGTGAAGAGGGTGTTCATTGATACCGGGAGCTCGGTGGACGTAATGTTTTATGATTGTTTTGTGCAGATAAATAAGGAGCTCAACCTCGACTTGAAGCCGGTGGCGACTGCCCTGTATGGATTCAATGGAGGCAAGGTGATGCCAATGGGAGAGGTGAGTCTATCTGTGGCGCTGGGACAAGGAGCAACGAGGAAAGTGAGAATGGTGAGGTTCGTGGTCGTGGGAGCAGAGTCATCATATAACATTATCATGGGAAGGACCAGTTTGAATGCATTCCAGGAGGTCGTGTCGACGTACCACATGACGATCAAATATCCGGTGGGGGAAAACGTTGGTGAGGTCGCGGGTGATCAGCTTACCTCGAGGAGTTGCTATCAAACCACGATGAGCAACAATAAGCAGCTCTCGAGGAAGCAAGCGAGGCTTGAAGAGGGAGTGCTGAGCTGACCTGGGGGCTCAAGGTCGAGGGAAGAGATGGAGAAAACAAATAAGGGGAAGGAGAAGGTGGAGATGCAACCAGGAGGGGAGATCGAGGAGGTTCAGATGGTAGAAGGTTGCGAGGAGAGGAAGTTCCGGATAGGAAAAGAGATTGAGGAGCCCATAAGGTCGAAATTGATTGAATTGATCAGGGAGTTCGCGGATGTTTTCGCATATACGGCTGAGGAGTTGACAGGGATAAAAGCGGAAGTGATCGAACACCGTTTGAATATCGACCTAACGGTGAGACCGGTGAAGCAAAAGAGGAGGCACCATGGCGCGGAAATGGACAAGGTGATCGAGCAAGAGGTGGAGAAGTTGTTGAAGGCGGGCCATGTTAAGGAGATCCAGTTTCCCGAATGGTTGTCGAACACGGTGATGGTATCTAAGTCTGAACGGAAGTGGAGGATGTGTATTGATTTTCGTGACTTAAATAAGGCGTGTCCGAAAGATTTGTATCCACTGCCCAGGGTCGATCAACTGGTCGACTCCACAGCAGGTTGTGAGTTGCTCAGCCTTATGGATGCGTCCCAGGGGTATCACCAAATCCCTCTGCCCCGGGAGGACAGGAGGAGGGTGAGCTTTGTTACGAGCAAGGGCACTTATTGTTATGTGGTGATGCCTTTTGGTTTGAAGAACGCGGGTGCAACGTATCAGCGGTTGGTCGATAAAATCTTCAAGGAACAACTGGGGAGGAATATGGCGGTGTATGTCGATGATATGCTGGTAAAGAGTAAGGTGGAGGCCGATCATGTGAATGACTTGAAGGAAACATTCTTGACTTTGAGAAGATATGGCATGAAACTGAACCCTGCTAAGTGTTCTTTCGGGGTGAAGACGGGGAAGTTCCTGGGGTATATGGTGATGAAGAGGGGGATCGTTGTCAACCCAGAGAAGGTGAGAGCGGTGATCGAGATGACGCCACCCACAAAAGTGAAGGAGGTGCAGATCTTGACGGGCAGGATTGTGGGCTTGAGCCGTTTCATATCTAAGGTGGCGGAGAAGAGTGGTCCTTTGTTTCGAACGTTGAGAAAGAGCTCCAAGTTCCAGTGGACGGAGGAGGCCCAGAGAGCATTTGAGGAATTACAAAAGGTGTTAGCCAATTTGCCTTTATTGGCTAAGCCGATTCCGAGGAAGGACTTGGTGCTATACATATTGATCGGAGAGATGGCGGTGAGCTCGGTTTTGTTGAGGGAAGAAGGTGCAGTGCAATTTCCAATCTATTATGTAAGAAAGGTAATGCAAGGGGCGGAAAGGAGGTATTCTGAGATCGAGAAGTGTGCTTTAGCGGTGGTGGTGACGGTGAGGAAGGTTCATGCAGGGGGAGCATATTCACTCAAGGATGCTGAAGGAAGATCATTACCCAGGTCATGGAATGTGGCTAACTTAAAGAAATACTATGTCTGAAATTTTGCATTTCCCTTCCTGTTTTGTTTATTGGAAACTTTCCACAACAATGATGTATTGAAATCCTTAATTTGAGTTAATGAAATTTCTGTTTCGACTTTCAACACTCTGTCTAATAGTTTGCTTTAATTTAATTGTGCATATGTGGTGGCCTATGTTGAATGATTAATCGAAGAAAAAATCCATCATGATTAAGGCCGAGAGGCTGGATGGTCGCATGTAACGACCACCCCTTTGAGGGTGGACATGTGCTCGAAGACAAAAAATTCATCATGACTAAGGCCGAGAGGCTGGATGGTCGCATGTAACGACCACCCCTTTGAGGGTGGACATGTGCTCGAAGATAAAAAATCCATCATGATTAAGGCCAAGAGGCTGGATGGTTGCATGTAACGACCACCCCTGTGAGGGTGGACATGTGCTCGAAGACAAAAAATCCATCATGACTAAGGCCGAGAGGCTGGATGGTCGCATGTAACGACCACCCCTTTGAGGGTGGACATGTGCTCGAAGACAAAAAATCCATCATGATTAAGGCCGAGAGGCTGGATGGTTGCATGTAACGACCACCCCTGTGAGGGTGGACATGTGCTCAAAGACAAAAAATCCATCATGACTAAGGCCGAGAGGCTGGATGGTCGCATGTAATGACCACCCCTTTGAGGGTGGACATGTGCTCGAAGACAAAAAAATCCATCATGATTAAGGCCGAGAGGCTGGATGGTCGCATGTAACGACCACCCCTGTGAGGGTGGACATGCGCCAGGAGGCATTTAAAGGCATTGGAATTCATTTAATTTATCTGGATTAGTTAAGTGAATGAACGGCGTGACTTTAAAAAACGGTAGAAACGATATCGACGCACAAAGATAACACAAGAGGAATAATGAAAACATCAAACACAATAATACATCGACTGGAAAATAGAGAGAGACAGCGAGAAATACAACGATATTCATTTAACAAACAGAGTACAACGTTCAACATAAATTAAATTACAAGCCTATGAGGCAGCATTTGGATCAGCAGTGGCTTCAGGATCAGTCGAGACCCGCTCTGGCGGCGGCTCGAGCTGTTGCCCCGCAGACTCAGCCGGCTGACTGGAGCCAGAGGTTGAGCCAGCTCCACCAGTGGATTGAATTTGACGAGCAGGGGGAGGAATGTAGCCGTCAGGGAGCTTGAAGGTGCGCTTCAGCAGGTCGTCCTGATCCACGACGAGCTCGAGCAGGTCGAGGGCATTTTTATAGCAGATGGGAGCCTTGGGCATAGCATCCCATATGGTCTCCATGTTGAACTCCTCAAACCCGTCCTCGGCTACCTGAACCCCGGCTTCCTGCATGATGGCCCCAAATCAATGGGTGCCATACTCTTGCACATCTTTTAAATGTTGGGGTGACTGCTTGAAAGTAGCCACCACTTGCTCGCGGTACGCTGGTAGGAAGTGCCGACCGGCAGTCGTGTGGAAGACCATGCGCTGAGCTCGAAGGGCAGCCTCATCGACCAACGGCTTAGCTCTCTGCTCGAATGCAACGTTTTCACGGGCCCGAGCTAGCTTCTCCTCCTCGAGCGCAGCTTCGAGGGCCTTTTTGGAGGCTAGGAGGGCCTCTTTCTCCGCTCGCTCAGCGGCAAGGGCCTCCTCGAAGGATTTAACGGCCCCCTCGAGCGTCTCATTCTCGGCGGAGAGAGCCTTATTCCGAGCAGCCGACTCCTTCAGCCTCTCGTGCAGGGCATTGGCCTTGACGACCATCTCGTCCAGTCGAGTACTGAGCTGGAGATTACTTCGCTCGAGGGCGGAGATGGACCGACCCGGGCTAGCTAATGTTTGCTCGATCAGCGGTGCGAGCTCGACCATGCCCTACAAAGGCACGTAAGAGATAGTATTAGAGCACTGACGAGGGGAAGAAACGAAATAAAACAGATAGATACAAAATCATAGTAGGTAACCTGAGCCAGCCATTGGGCAATTCGATCACCCCGGTCTTGAAGGGTGCGACCGTCATTGTAGCGGTCGGTAGGGTGGTCGACGGGGGGAAGAATATCCCTGAGGTATTTCGAGAACCTCGGGCCGTCGAACGCGGTGATCGAGAGGGCAGTCTCCTCGACACGACGACGTTTCCCAACACCCTCATCCCCTCCAACGAGGGAGCGCTTACGTTGACTCGCCTCAGGCATAGCCTTCTCAGGAGAGGCGGGAATGTGAATAGTTGGAGTGGGCTAGTCGTGCGGAGGAGACTGCGGCGGAGAAGATGCTGACCTCTCGAGCTGTTCTGGTTGTTCGGATGGCTGGTCAGCTTGAGGGATAGTCACTGAAGGTTGTTTGACAGTCACCTTTGGAGGCGGTGAAGTCGAACGAGTGGATTTGGAGGTAGTCGAGTCAGCTGGCCTCGAGCTCGATTCCTCAGCGGTCTGCTTCTTCCTCAGAGGAGCTTTCCTCCTGGGCATAGAGATGGCGGGCATCTCTGCAAAAAATTTACGCGTAAGTTAAAGCCATGATAGATAAATAATATGTGGAACAAACATAATGATGTGAAACAAACGCGATAATACTCGAGCCTGTTCGATGATGACACATACCTAGGTCACCCTCTATCCGGATTTGATCGAGGGTTTTCTGGCTGGGAAGAGGACAGGATTTGTGGGTAAGTAGTCCGCAGAAATGCAAGAGGTTCTCGTCCTCGAGCAAAATATTCGACACGACGGGTTTGCTGTTCCAAACCACAATCCGTTGATCGAAAAGGGCATTGGTAGAAGGTACGGAATACTCGCGCGATAGTTCCTTTAGCCAAGGAGATGACGCCCAGGGGAAAGCAGGTTTAGGCTCGACAAAAGCGAACTTGTCTTTCCACCTGGGGACGTTGGAGGGAGTGTCCGAAATGAAATGGACATCATTGTGGCTCTTGAGGTAGATCCCCTGAGCGTGTTTGGAGGGTGTATAGCAGTAGTGGAAGAAGTCCAGGTCAAGCCGGCCTAAACGGATGTGGCAGAGGATGATGAAGACAGTGATAAAACGGATGGCGTTAGGTGGAAGTTGGTTCAAGGGCAGGTCGAACCATTTACAAAGGTCGACCAAATCGCGACTTAAGGGAAAACGGACGCCGAGTTTAAATTGGATCTCGAAGAAGGTATAGCAGTTTTTGGGAGGGTTGTCATAGGTATCTCGAGGGCCGGGAGATATGAAAGCCCAGCTGGTAGGATAGCCAACCTCTTCGGCATCTAGCCAGCCAGCTATGAGGGAGCGAGAAGAGGAAGAAGTCTTCCTAGAAGAGGTAGACACCTTGGTCGACTTACCCTTCTTAAGTTTAGGGGAAGAGGTAGCCCGAGCAAAAATAGAATGGCGAGAAAGGGGAATGTTATCTTTGTCTTTCGCGGCAGCGGCTTCAGCGGCATTAAGAGCCTCTTCAAAGGCATCAGAGGCCCCAAACGCCGGTCGACGGCGATTGAGAGGGATATAGTCAAGGGTATCCTCGTCCGATTCATCAATCAGACGAGTAGGTTGGCGAGGAGGAGAAGGTGTGGTGTAATCGGAAGGGCGTAGAACGCTGATAGGAGCGTGATTGTAGATTTCTTCGACGGAACGGGAAGGTGAGTGAGGAATAGGCCGACAAGCGGGGAAGGATGAGGTGGTGATCTCGTCTTCAACAGAGTGGTGGCTTGGTGCGTTAGAATCAGCGAAATCTGAAAAGCAGAACGAAGAAATGAGAGGAAGAAAGAAAAGGAGTTAGGGTTTTTGAAGCAAAGAAGGAGGTTTTTTCTTGCCACAGACGAGACAAAAGGATTTGGGAAAAAGGAGAAACAATAGAGAAAATTGGAAAATTTAATAAAACAAATGCACACAAATATAAATCGAAGCACAGAAGACTTACTCATGGTTGCAGACGAGAGTGATCGCCGAGAGAAGCCTGAAATTGAAGGAGCGAAAACGCCGAAGAGCAGGGGAGCGCAGTTTGCAGAAGGCGAAATTAGGGCACAAGTATGTAGAAGATTGCAAAGGTGAGAAAAGCTGAAAAATTGGCTAAGTACCGTATTTATAGGGGTACAGGTGAATAAGGTGAAGAGTCAGGGGAGATGATCGTTAGATAAAAGAAGATCCAACGGTAGAAAAAATTAGAGAGGTACAGATAGCGAGGCGGCACAAATCGCGAGGAGGCGCGGTGATTAAAGGAACTGAACGGAAAGGACATGTGGCAGGCGGAGATTATGCTGATAATAAAAGGAAATAAACAACAGTTATAGTGTGCATTAAAATAGACCACGTGGTCGAGAAAAGGCGACAACATCAACAAAAATGATCAAGAGAAGAGGCCAGGTGTGAGTGGGAGATCGAGAGGATTGACAGAATGAAGAGGACAACTCGAATCCACTCTTAGATCGAGTCATTCAGACTCGACCAGAGTGGGGGGGACTAGATGATATGGGATGTTATATAGCTGAGGAATAAACCGGTTTGCATCATCGGTCGAGCAACCTCGAAGTGGAGAAAACTGGATTGGGAGAAGGAGGATCGACCAAAAATAAGAAGATCGAGCAGAATAGCAGAACTGGTCGAGGATCGACCAAAAGGGAGGAGATCGAGCAGAATAGCAGAACTGATCGAGGATCGACCAAAGGGGAGGAGATCGAGCTCTCAACAGGTGAAGAGCAGTCTAGAGCGTGGCGTGAACGCGAGAAGGCGCGTGGATGACGTTGGAAGATCCCAACGGCCTGCGCAGAGGAATAATCTCCCTCAGCTTAGAGGGACACGTGGCGAGAATATATTGGTGCAGAGCGATAGTGGCGAAAGCCACTCCTGACATCTCTGACACACACACACACTATGTGTGTACGGACGGGCAGTATGGGCAAGACAGCTCACCAAAGCCGGGCAGTTTTTAGGGCAGGTATCTCACTCCTATATATATAGGAGTGGGTCTTTTCTTGTGACTCACGATTTATCCATTCTTTACTTTGGAAAATTGAACAAACACATACTGACTTAAGCATCGGAGGCTCTTCACCGGAAAACCCCTCCGGTGTGAGAGTTCTGTGCAGGAACGCGGCGTTCTACCGGCGAGGAAGAAGGAGGCAAGCTTATTTCAAGCCGGTCGGATTGTTTTGTGTTACCACTTTTGAAATATGATTTTAAATGTGTAGGGTCCTAAATATGCATATGTATAATTAAATATGCAAATTTAGGGGCAATACATTAAAATTCTTTAACTAATAAGTAATGTGCATATAAAATCTTAAAAGTATTTATAACATAGATATTCTTTATTTGATACAAATAAATATCAAATGCTTTTTTAACTAATCTAATAATGGATATAAATCATCCATGCAAATGATCTATATAGTATAGGAAATTTATATTCACTTATATAAATGAATGCTATACTCATTTTATATCGGATGTTCAAAAAAATTGAGCAGATATACACTAAATCGACCCTGGGTGATCGAGTTATGGGTCAATGACACAGGTTGATCCTGAGTGACCATGTTATGGGTCAGTTTGACCAGACGAAATCGATTATCGAACTAAATATAATTTTTAATATTAAAAATATTTTATTAAAATAAATATAATGTAGTTCATACTCCAAATAATGATATTAAGAATGCTTTTGTGACAACATGTTTAAAGAATTATGAACATTTATATTTTATTTTATTAATATTTATGTGAACAAAATGATGTTGCATTGCAACTTTATTAATGTACGTTAAATTCAAAGTTCTCATGAGAGGACCGTTTTCAAAACGATCAAGTATTTATTCAATGATTTATTAGTTGCATCAAAATTTAAATTATTAATATTTTAATATATATATATATATATATATAGTACTTTTTATAATAAATTTATTAAGAAATATTAATTAAATATATGAACAATTTAATATTTTTCAATGTTTAACTAAATTATAAATAATTTATAAATGTCTACTTTATTTAAACTAGTATGAATCCCGTGTGATGCACGGGTAAAAGATATTTATTAATATTTATAAATTAAAAATACCCATTAAATAATATTTATAAATTAAAATATGAATTTAATTAATTTATTGAAAATTATATACGAAATTTAAATTGTGCAAAATAACATAAAACATGTATAATTAAAATTATTACACAACGCGTATGGTGCATGTAATTGATAATAAATTATATTATAATCATTTCAAAATAAGTGTTATTTTAAAATTTGTATTCATAAATTTTATTCGCCTATAATGTGATTCCATAATAATATTTTCGTAAAATTTTATCATGTAACTAAAAATCTATGTGAATAATATGTTTAAGTATAAAACTTATATTGTTTCATTAATTAAAATAAATTTATTTTTGTACAAGTTATCCAAATCAAAAGATTTAAGTAGTTGAGTAATTTATTAAACTATAAATAACATAATATTTCATTTACGTCCAAGTTAATATTGACTGTAATTTATGAATAATTAATTATTTAATTTTTAAATTTGGACTCAAATTTAAACTACACAATAAATTTATATATATATATATATCAAAATTTTAATATATATATATATATATATATATATAATATTTCACAATTTTTTAGATTTATTGTCGGTTACCCTATTGTTCAAATTTATCAACTAATTATCTGGAATTAAATTACAAATTTTATATATTATTAACCAATATTTGTTCAAAGATCTTTTTATTATTTTTTAAGAGGAATACATATCAATTTGTCGAATTATCACCAATTTTTTATGACAGGTTATTATGGAAAGGGTTAATTGCTATTTAAACCTTTACCTTTCAGCTTTTGGCAATTTAATCCAAACTTTTGGATAATTGCAATATAATCCTAACTTTGACTTACTTTTGCAAAATGAACTTAATTTTCGCCGGAGGTTCAAAAAATGCTAGCGTGTCCGATTGTTTATATCCACATTGGATTTTCAGTTTGCTGAGTGGCAACACATAAAATACGTGGAATTTGGCAAATTTAAGATTTAATTGTACAGTCATCCCCAAAATTAAACCTCATAATTGTACCCAAAAAAAAAAAAACCTGATAAAAAATTTCCCAAATTCTTAGAACCCTACATCTCCACCTTGACAATCATGCCGCCAGTATTCCGGCCACCACCGGTGACTCCAATGTCAAATGTTGGGAAAAGCTTCTTTACCTCTAACCCCACTAAAACACTCTACAGAAACCCTAATTTCAATTCAATGCCAATCTCCACCATCACGCAATGCCTCTCTTCGATGGGCATCAACCTCGCCGCCGCCTGTCAGATTATCGATATGTAACCTCAGCTCTTCATCGTCGACCCCTACAGAGGCGTTTACCGAATATTCAATTTCCTATGAAGCTCGAAAATTCATAATTCAGGGACCTAGAACTCAGTTCGGGCCTAAAGGCCCGATTGAGGCCCACATTGGAGTTTCTGGTTGAATTCGGCTTCTTCGGCCCAATTCGTTGATACCAAAGGTTGAGTTTTTGGTTGGGATAGGGTTCGAATAGTATGACGTCATACACAAATGGCGCTGGGGTCACTGGGAATTCAATCCAAACAGAAAGGGATGGGGCTGGGGACGAATGCCCGACCGACGGCGAATTTAGTGGTGCAGTAGGTAAGGATGGTCGCACCGGAATCTCCCACCCTTGCAACGCCGGCGAGGAGGAGCTTTTGGCCGGGGAAGGTAAACTGGACTGTCGTGAAGGTTTTGGGAGGTGGAGTTCTTTTTTGCCTTTTTTTTATTTTGTTTTGTTAAATTGATGATTATGATAAGTGTATGATTTAATTTGGGGAACATTTTTATAAGCTCTAATTTGTTGATTGGTTTAATCTAGGGCATTTTCAGAATTTTAATTGAGGTGGATTTTTTTATTTTTTATTCCTAACTTGTTAATTCCACTCAGCAAACTGATTTCCAACGTGGATATATTTTGCCTGACACGCTGGCATTTTTTGAACCTCCGATGAAAATTAAGTTCGTTTTGCAAAAGTAAGTCAAAGTTAGGATTATATTGCAATTATCCAAAAGTTTGGATTAAATTGCCAAAAGCTGAAAGGTAAAGGTTTAAATAGCAATTAACCCTTATGGAAATATGTTAACATTTGAGAATCATATCACCTTGATTTTATAACAAATCAACCTAAAATTCGAGTTTTATACCCATATCAAATATAAAACTAATACCACATATTTTATTTTCAAACTTTTCAGATACACTTTTATCCATACCAAATAAAATTCACCATTTAAATTCAAACATTTCATACCGAAATAAAATCGTCCACTTTATACCATAAAGGCATTAATAATCGTCCACTTAATATATAAATTATTATAATATGAATTGATCAAATGTTTTCAGCCGTGAGATTAATATAATTGATTAATATATTACATTATTTATTATGTTTTTTAAATGAATAACATTAATTTCAATTGTGATTTGATGATAAGAAAATGTCTGATGTGATGAACTATAAAAGATTAATATATTAATTGCTAAGTAATCCACCGTGATTTTTGATTTATTTTAAACTTTTAAGTAATTAATATGATGTCAACCTCTTTTGGACGTTTTGAAAAAATAAGCTACGTTGAATTCAAAATATGATTACTTTTAAGTGATTACATTTTCCATCATGAGGTATTCACAGATTATTGTTCCAATATTATCTCTACACCATTAATTTTAAATTCAAATCCGTCAATAAAAAACTACACCATTATTGTTTTCAAGCTTTCTATAAATAGAATGTCAAAGGTATTATTTATTTGGTCAAAAGTTTCCAAAAAAGATTTAACCAACAACCTTTTTATATATAGATAGATATGTATTTTTACTTGTATTAAAGACAGTATCAAATGTAACAAAATTTATTTAAAAAATCGTACCGTACTACCAGTCTGGCCGACCGATGTTAACCGGTTCTCTAGTAAATATTTTATTCAAACGATATATATTTATTTGGTATATATTTATTATACAAAATTTGTTTCATGATATATACATGCAATGTTTTACATGATCAACACGTACTGTTAATGTGCAAGGAACCATTCTACTTGATAAATGTCGTAATTTGCAGCCATATCAATATACACTCTATACTTATGAAACAATGATTTTATGGTTTCTTACGCAATGACGGTAAACAAGAGCCAGGGACAATCGTTATCCCAAACCAAAAACGTTGTGTACAAGAAAGTATTCAATAATTTATAATTTTTTGTACCTATTTTGCAATCCATTTATTTTTGTTACATATATATAAATTATATTAAGTTTAATATTTCACATGTTAAACATTCCAGAAAAGGATATTATCCCGTGCATCGCACGGGTTACGCGCTAGTAAAAATGAAACTGTTAAGAAAAAGCGAACCCCAAAAACAGTTATTCATTTCTTTCTGACGAAATTTTCAATTTCTAAAAATGAAAGAAAAATTTCACAATCTTAATGAAAGATTAAAACTAAGAATAAAAGTGTAACACCCCCACTTTTAAAACGCTTGAAATCAGAGTAATTTTTTGCTTTTCAAAAATAATTTTAATAATTTTGATTAACCCTTAATATATCTCGGAACGTTCCCTTTTCTTTCTCTGGAAATCGTTTTCTTTTAATTAGGCCAAAGGTACTGATTTAGGACTTAGAAAACCTTATTGTCGAATAGTCATTTAAATATTCAATCTAAATCACACATCAAGATAGATTGATTTGAGGAATTACTAAATCATGCATTATTCGGCAACATAAAATCTAGAAATAGCGGAAATGTAATCATAGTTCATCAAGTATTTCTATTTATTACAAAAGATAATAAATATCCTTTATTAGCCATCTGGGCTCGACCACCTCCACCTTTGCTTAGCCTGCCCGCTCGACTCCATTACCTGAAATATCACAATTAGTGGGACGTGAGTACATAACTATGGTACTCCGTAGAAACCCATAATAAAAGCAGTAAAAATCATAACATTAAAAACTGGCATATGCATATAACTGAAAGAACTGGCATATTTAATATAACTGAATTCTTACTGCTTTCGAACACATTGGTCGGTATTATGTGCACACTCCGATGATATAATAATCATATTGTAATCCTACCGGAACTTGAGTTACGGACACATTAGCCTCTACACAGGCGATAAATCATACGAACCTGGCTGTTACCCACTCATCGGGGTACATACCTCGGATGTGGTAACTGAGAATATAACATAAGTAAATACCGGTACAGGTTCCCACCTTTTATGCTGTGGTAAGAAATGCTAAACTGCTTGACTCCTCAAACTACATAGAATTTAATACAAATATGCTAAGTCTTATGCTCGAAATACTTAATAAAATACTGAGATGTTGTTTTATGCTCGACTGGTTTTAGCTCGGTTCGAAACTCATTTTAAATCTGAATTTTGAAGAAGTTCTCTAGGATTCTTAAAATATTCTAATTACGGAAATAAAATAACTGATTGAAACTGTTCTGACTTGGTTCTGAAAAATACTAAAAATTCCAGTACCGACTCGGATCGAAAATATCAAACTCGATATCTCGAACCAACTGGTTAAATGGACCGGTTCGTTGGCATGGATCGGCGGCTCATCATAAGCCAGTCGGTCACTGGTGACACGAGTGCCTCGGCCCGGTCACTAATGACTCGAGTACCTCGGCTCGATCGTGCGAGACGCGGCTGGTTATTGTCGCATGCACCAGACCACAGGTGCTATCCACACGGGCACTCGGGTTAGTTCTAGCGCCACTGGCATAGTCCTTGGCGTTACCGGGTGCTGCTGTGCATAGCCAGGTGCTGGTAGTTGTTGCCAGACACGCTGGCACGAGGCCTGACACGGGTGCGTGCTACCGGCACTACCCGTGGACACTGGCACTGGTGCTGACACAATATAGGCATACTCGGTACGCACACGGGGCACAGACACGAGCAGGCGCGGGTGCTAACTTCTGTTCAGAAGCACTTCCCCGAGAAGTTAACCTCTGAACACGGTAGCTGTCGGGCGCTAGCGCACGCTGCGTGCATAGCAGCGGTCACGATCGGCTCCTCGCCGGCCGTCCGACTACATTTCCGATGATCCTCGACTTACCCTATTTATTTAAGATGAAAGGAGTCTAAAAATGTATAAAAACATTAGGATGATTCAGCTCGATTTTAAAATAGTTCGGGAGACAAAATGGGCCAAATAGGGTTCTAGGTCACCGAATCACTTAACTCTTTTTATGAAAATACTTAGGGCCAAAAACTTAACATAATAAATCATGGTTTACGGCACTAAGAGCTTGGTAAAGACTCGCATGAAATTGTACTTGGTTCGGTTGGTCATAATTGGCTCAAAAATTTGATTTCTACTTGACCGAGTAAATGAATTTCAAATAATCTCAAACTTTACCTACTCATATGACATGATTAATAATGATTTGAGGAGTACTAAACTCGGCTATGGCACGCATGGAAATACAACTTCCGAATTTAGGGATTAATTAAATAAAAAATCAAAAACCTTCATATCCCTCGTGGCCTAAGTATAAATGTGTTTACCTTCACCAAAATTTGAAACTAAAAGAAGCGAAGCTCAAGGCCTCTTCTCGGGGTCTCCTCGGCAGTGGTGGTTCTCCGGTGAGTTCATTGCTGTGGAAGCTGATTGGAAGTGACTCCTAGGTTGTACATATCTTCTAGATAAAGTATGGATCGAGATAACTCGAAAAAAAAGCCCGTTGTTCGGTAGGATCGTGTGGCTCGCGATTAGGGCTCGAAAATGGTTTGTCTGGCTAAGTTTGGATTTTTGTTGAATTTGATTGAATTTCTCTAAGTGTTTGGACTTTCTCAGCCTTTCTTCAGTGTTGAGATATATAGGAAGAAAGAAGGCCCCGTCAATTTGCATTAAAATATGAAATTTTGGATTTTTCTTCCTAACCCATCCCTTTCCCTTGGGTATAGTGCCATGAAAGGATAGTAGGCACGTTTATCCATCATGTATCTGATGATAGCTCGGTCAAAGTCCATCTTGGCCGAAGAATTGGGCTGAAAAACTCGTTGGGCCGTGGTCGGGCACTGGGCCATGTGCTGGGCTGCACGCACGGGTGTGGGCTGCACCATGGACCGCGCGTTGCAACAGGGTGAAGCTGATGTTGGGCCTTTGGTTGAGGCCTATCCACCAACTTAATGCATTTGACCCTTGCTTACATAATAGGTTGGGTCGAGTGAGGTGCTGGCGCATATGGGTCAAGAACTGTCATAGGTGTTAGATATGCTGCAAAAGCTTGGCTTTCAGATATGAACAATACCATTTTGATCTGGCAATCGTGTTTTAGTCAAAGTATTTATGTTTGCAGTTTATTTATTTATGAAATCATAACTCCATTATTTTACATTGTAGATAATATGGTCTGTCGTGTCGAATAGAAAGATCATATTATCGGTTCCTTGTAAATATAAGTTTGTTCACAGTTTTGACAGGCAGTGAGACCCCTGTGGGAAAAAGACTGTAGTGTAGTCTTGATTCAGTTGATCTTTGACTGATGAATTACAATAGTATTTATGATAAGTATTGAACGGACCGCGGAAGGATAGATTCTAAGATTTACTGATCGTTGTTATAATCTAGATCTTCAGTGATTGATGCATTCTCTTAAGCTGTAAGATAATATAAAATGAGAATATATATTCATTACTCACCTATTTGATTTACCAAGGGTGATTCCTATTCCGTTAGGATGACATACTCGTTATTTTGGTAAGTAAGAGTGTTTATATGATGTGCCATTATAAATTATTTACAGTCACTATGTCCTAGTGCGCTGGGTTGATGACGTCCCCGAAATGAGCTCAGGAAGGAATATTATGTCAAACCCTGCAGGTGGATATTTATCTGGCATAATGATTAATGAACTGAGTGGTACTAATTTCAGAAATGAAAGAAGTTAATTTAATTTAATTGTCAGTAATTAAATGAATTGATGGGCGTTATATCTTAAACACAGGGAGGTGAATCAGCCAATTAGATTAATATTAATAATTATTTGGAGGTTTGAGTTATTGAATAAATTAGAGCTAAATGGGGAGAACAATAATATTACTCTAGGGGGATGTTTTATTATTGGGTTAATTGCCAAATAAACCTCGACCTTTTCACTTTTGGCAATTTAATCCAAACCTTTGGATAATTGCAATATAATCCGCCTTGTCTTATTTTTGCAAAATGAAGTTAAAACCCGTCGGACGGCCAAAACATGCCAGCGTGTCCGGCTGTTTGTATCTACGTGTAATTTTCAGTTTGCTCTGTAAGATTATTTAAAATACGTGGAATTTCATAGGAAATTCTTATAAAAAACCCGTTCCCTTCCCAATTTCACAAATTTCTCAACCCTAAATTCTCAATATTACTTTCGAAAGTTCTTTCTTTTTTTTTTTTCTTTTGGCAGACGATAGCTCGAGCAAGCAAGCCATGATCCTGCTAGTGGAAGACATCGTCTTCATCTCGCGCAAGCCAGAGTTTTGGAAGCTTCAGTGTTCCTTCGAAAAAGCTCTGTCGCCATCGCAAGGTAGTCGATGTGTTTACCTCCATGACGGACGATAATCCATGTAGAAGGTTCCATAGATGTGGTACGTGGAAGGTGAGCTACGTATATTGTGTGAGAACACTAATTTCTTCAAAATCCCTAAATTTTATAAACCTGATTAAAACCCCAATTTCTATAAACCCTAATTTTTCGATTTACATTGTTTAGGAAGGGAATGACTGCGGTTTTTTCGATTGTTTCTTCAAAATCCCAAAATTTCATAAACCTAATTAAAACCCTAATTTCTATAAACCCTAAATTTTTGGTTTACATTGTTTAGGAAGAGAAGGACTGTGGTTTTTTCGAATGGATTGATCCCGAACTTCATGAGTTCCAAAAATCTTGTTTTTTGCAATTGAAATTTAAGAACGAGTATTTGGAAGAGCAGTTGAGGGGTAAGGTTGCAGTGGAGAAAATGTACAATGGAAAGGCATTGGAAAAAGATGAAATTGCAGACCGTGACATTGATTTTGAAAAAAATCTGAATGATCTTGAGGTTAAAGTTTAGAAGAACAATGTCGTGCTGGTTATGAAAAATACACTATGTCTCATGCAAAAACTGGAAAGGAAGATGAATGTTGTAATGTTTTGCTTGATTGTGGTTATAATGATTTTTTTCCTTAGTTTGGTTGGGAAATCTGGCCATGAGCAGGGGCCTAAAATGTTGCTTTGAATATTGTTTTGTTTTATCTCATTTAGTGGATGTATTGAACTTAAGAACTAATGTAATCTATTGTTGTATTTTATCTCATTGTTATTGTCCTTTTTTTGTTATGTTTTGCAATTCTTTAAATAGAATTTTGTTAAGCTAACTGAGATCACATACTTAACATAACAAACCAACACATTATTTATAGGACACTGAGATCAACATTACAATGATCCAGCACTCTAAACATTACAACAACACTACAAAATACCCAAACCTGCTTACTTCCAAACAATATCACATACTTGACACAACAAAAACACTGCATCTAAAGAAGAAATCTGAGATGAACAACACTCCAAAATCATTACTAAGTTCTTTCAACAATCATTCTTTGTTCAAAACATAACCCAACAGAATTCAACATCATTACATTCACAAAGTTATCCATCATTGCTAAACCATTTTGAGTGCCTAAAACAGAAAGCAAAAGTTCATCCACAATCAACAATACTCCAAAAGTAAATCTAAGTCAGTCATCCATAGTTCAAAAGTACTCCAAAAATCAACAACACTCCAAAATAAATCAAAGTTAATCATTCTTGCAAGCAACACTCTCTTGAGTGCCTAAAGCATCCTTAGTCTTCCTCCCCTTTTGCATTTCCCCCTTTCCTCCAGTCTTACTTGAACTAATGTAACACCCCGCTAACTTACTAGTATCAGAGTAAAATTTTTGCAACTTATTTCGAAAATACATATATATTTTTCGAAATCATTTAACTTAACTGGGGATGCTACTAAACTTATCTATTCTGAAAATCTGTTTTTCTTTAACTTGGTCTAAATACTGGTTTAGACATAAAGAAAACAGATATGTATAATCTAATCAAACTAGCATGTAACTCAACCAGACCTGTCTATAGATCCGATAAAATCTGAAAACTAGCATGCAAGTTTGATTCTGAAAATAACGTCAGCGGAAATGTAAAGCGTGGCAAAAATATATACAAACTGAGTATATACAAAAGTCCACAAAACGGCTGCTGAGCCGTATCCACGGCCACCACCACAACAACTCAACTCACGCCTACGGCCCGACCCGAACATCTGAAATAAAAAACATAATAGTGTTGCGTGAGCACGAAAGTGCAAAATGCTCCGCAGAAACCCATACTAAAGTAAACAGCAATAATAATAACAATATCATGATCGTCAGTATATATAAACTGAATCTAAAACTGAAACTGTAACTCAATCTCCCGGCAAATCTGAAAACTCGGCCGGTAACCATGTGCACACTCTAGTGGAATATTAAGGCAACTAGCGGCCACCACAGAACTTAGGGGAAAAACTCATGGCAACTAGCGGCCACCACCCTAAGCGGATAAACTTAATATATATACATACCTTGGACATGATATCAGATATTATAGTCAATGTAATACCCAGTCTGGGCTCCCACCTGTACTTTTGAAAATGAAATGGCAGTGCTGAACTTGAAAACTGTCTTATCAAACTGTATAAAAATATAAGCAATTAATATACTAAGTACTATGCTCAGAATACTCAATAAAATGTTAAAATTCTCGAATTTAATTCCTAACTTATCCGAATGTTCGATATAAAATTATAATAAGTCCGGATTTAACTGATTTAACTTGAACTGAACTGATTTTGGCTCGAAAATTACTAAAAATTCAAAATACGACTCGGACCGAACACACGAACCCAAAAATGACTCGAACCGCCGGCCGAACCGGCCAGTTCACTCGCTAATTGGACTGGACTTGCTGAACCAGTTTAACTTGGACCATATATACTTGTAAATTTCAACTATGCACCAACTTAGCACATAAATCACTTAATTCGAATGAAACCGAGCCTTTAAACTTCATGATTTTTGAAAAATCATAAAAAATTCTAAAAATTCTGAAACTTGGTAGTTAAATAGTTAACAAACTCAAGTACTTGCTGCTCAAATTTCAGCTCAATAGCACTTCATTTTCTCATTCAACTCAAGTGCTAAACTTAACATATCGTTATGCTAATTATACACATAACTTCAAAGAATTTTATAAAATCCCATACTTATCATATCAAGCTGAAACTTGGTCATCTTGATCATCACTCATACAAGAGATATTCATAAAAGTTTCACATCAAAATCATGAGTGTAGACTGAGTTTTATTGCAACTAAGATCAACTTGACATGCTGGTAGTCTAACATTTTTATCTTGTTTATTTCTCATCACTTTGAGCTGAAATTGAACAGTCATACTCTTAACTAATATGTTAACATGTCATAAAAATTTCATATTAATAGCATTTCTATGGACTGAGATATTCGCATTTTAAGTGGCGGCTGAAACAAAGTACTCGAAAATCACTTTGCACATTAAACTTCAAATACTTGTAACTCGAGCTATACTTATTCAAATAACATGATTCTTTCATGAAAATACTCAGCACAAGTATAGGAATTACATATGTTCAACTTACTTTACTAGTTTGATCATAGCATGCACAGAATTGAACTCAAACAGGACATATGCTTCATGTACATGAATGAAGAGCCCTTATACTTATTATAAATTTATGCCACTTGAAAACTTGAACTTTCAGCTTATCCTAGCACATATTAAAGCTCTATAACTCAGCTATATAACAAGCTAATATTTCAGTTCTTACCTCTTCAAATCACTAAGCAAAAGATCAAAGAAGATGGTGCTAGGGCTTCTTCTCGTGACAATTTCGTACGTTCACGAACTCGGTTGCTATTTTTTTATTTTTTTCCTAATTTCTAAGTATTTGCTGCTTCTTTGAAGTAAAAGTATTCATTTTCATCTGATTTTTAGCTCATATAGCCGTGGTTAAGAGGTGGGAGATGAGTAACGGTCTAAGAAAATTTAAGGTAAAAACAAGTGTCCTTATGTTGACCTAGTCATGGTCTTAGGTGTATTTATCATAAAAATTCCAAGAATTCTTAGTATTCTAAGGACTTTGACCATACTAACCTTAAGATAGGTCATTAATATTGGGACTAACCTCACTTATGCACAATAATGAACGGATGGCGCGAGGAAGACGCGAGCTGGCGCGAGAGCAACCATACGCGGCACCTACTTTGTGTATGAACTTCTTGGACCAAGTTTGACTTACATCTTAATCATACTTTAAACTCAAAATAATGATTTAATAACTTAAGAAAATGCTAAGGAAGTGATATATAAACTCGGCTAGGGTTTGCAAAATAAATCGGCATTAATCGAACCGAACTTGTTATTTTTCGATTGCGACTTAATCTCGACGATTTATCGAATTATTGTCGACTTCGATTATCTCGTCGACTTGAAATAATTAATCCCGACTTTTAATGTCCGTTTATAAAAATAAACGGTTTCGAATTAATTACCGAAATTTACTCAATTATTGAATAAACTTAAAACCGAATCGATTCTCGACTTAAAGTTGAACTTATAACTGAATGACTTACTAGCTTGGCTCGGAAGTTTATAACGAGCAATATTAATAAAAGTAAAAGTAGTTCGAACTCGGAACTAAGAATATTACTTTAATTAACAAAAGAACGAGATATGACAACTAACACCTCTGTCAGAAATGACATGTACTCTTCTTTCTGATGCCAACTGCATTTGTGACATTTTAAATAATAAAGAAAAATAAGTATACAAAGTATAAAACCAGCCATGAGATTGCAAAAATGACAAAGATAAGAAAGAAAGCTATTAAGGTAATAGACATACCCTCATGTAGGTATTACCAGTCTCCTTAGACTGAAGGATACCAAATCCCTTTCTTGCCTAAAAACAAATATAACAATAAATCATCACACAAACAGCATGATATATGCAATAAAATATCAATTAAACTTTAATAAAATAAAATGCTATTACCAGAGCTTTTCCTTTTGAGTTAAAGATGACTGTTGGCTTGAGTGTTGCATTGACTGTTGGCTTGACTGTTGCCTTAACTTCTTTTTTGACAATGAACTTGTGTTTTGAACTAGTGATCCAACAATCTTCTTGGGCCTCCCACTTGGATTGTAACAAAATAAATAGACATTAATTTCAACTTGATGTTTATCACAACATGATTAAATAAGATTTGAAATAGAAATTATAACCTTTGTTTGCTTTTTCCACTGTGCCCTTTTTGAAAGCATCTTTGACAAGTCATAGTCAACCCAAATCTCCTAAACTTAGTCCCACAATTCATTTCTTCCTCAGGTGCTCTCTTCCTTTTCTTCTTTGGCCTTCCTGGCATCTTTTTGAAAGGAGGAGGAAGAATAGGATAACCCTGCGCAACTGGCCACAATTTCTTCCCATTTATAGGTGTTGGGTTCTGTGAGGAACGCCAACAACATGAACAGTATTGAACTTATCGAAATAAATCCTAACGCAGCGGAATCTATAGTTAGGATTAGGACATTACCTTTTAAAATTTCTGCCGACTCAGAGACGTTTCTGATTTCCTTTGATGGAGATCGTCTGATTACCACAACTCAATTGATTGAAGAGTTTGGCCTTTGTCGACTCTAGTCGAGTGTTGAATCACGAACGGATCACGTCTCAAGTCGGGTCGGGTTGCAGCGGTTCGGGTTGCGGACAGATGCGCGTGCGTGTCAACTTTACTATGCCTGAAAGGACTAGGCGTGCGGCGTCTGGGCTCACGCTGGTACGTGCTCGGGACGTCTCCTATATGCGCGAGGAGTCCTGATCAGGCGAGGAATAGTGGGTGCGTGCGGGTCGCGCGCTGCAGCTTTCCTATTCCTGTGAGGACTAGGCGAGCAGGGATTGTGTCATGCCGATCGTATGCGGCACGTTTCCTGGGGCGTGAGGAGTCCTGGTTGATCGAGGAGTCCTGGTTGAGTGAGGAGTGGTTTTCCGGCGGTGGTCGACGGCGGCAGTCGGCTGAGGAAGGTGACCGGAAAATATGAAGGTTTGAGGTTTAATATAATCTCACCTTAAAGCCTTCTAATGGATTACCTAAACACCTACTTCAATTAATCTTGGTGGTGCGATTAATTGAATCTCCCTAACTCTCGAACAAGACAATTTTTCTCTCTTTGAAAGATGGAAAAAACGAGTCTCACATGTGTGTCTCAAGAGGTTGGGACATGGTGTATTTATAGGCTCCATTAGGGACCTTAAGGAGGTGCCAAATATGGGCTTATCCCATTAGGCCAAGGAATCCTAATTCTACTCCACACGCTAATCCATATTAGGTCATGACTCCTTCTCCTAACATCACCTTCTAGAAGACTCTCTAGTCTCCTAACCCAAGGTAATATTCTAGAAGGAATATTCCCTAAGTCTTGGAATAATAATTATGGAATAAAATTAATTCCTAAAATCTTAATAAAATTAAATAATAATATATCCCACTAGAATATTATTATTGCTCTCCCCATTTGGCTCCAATTTAATCAATTAAATTAAACCTCCACTTGATTAATAAATATTAATCTGATTAACCGATTTACCTCCCCATGTTTAAGATATAACGTCCGTGGATTAATTAAATTACTGACAAGATAATTAATCGACTTCTTATTCATTTCCGAAATTAGTACCACTCAGATCTTTAATCATTGTGTCGGATAAATATCCACCTGCAGGGTTTAACACAATATTCCTTCCTGAGCTCATTTCGGGGATGTCATCAATCCAGCGCACTGGAACACGGTACCATAAATAATTTATAACAGCTCGTCATATAATCACTCTTATTTACCAAAGTACTGAGTATGTCATCCCAATAGAATAGGAATCACCCTTGGTAAATCAAATAAATAAGTAACGAATATACACGACTATTTTATATTATCTTATAGCTTTAGAGAACGCATCAATCCCTGAAGGTATAGATTACAACAACGATCAGTGAGTCTCATATTCTTATCCTTCTGGTGGTCCTGTTCAATACTTAACATAAGTACTAGTGTAATTCTCCAGTCAAGGTCAACTGAATCAAGAATACACTACAGTCTTTTTCCGAGTGGGTCTCACTGCCAGTCTAGACTGTGAATAAATGATTTAGTCTTACAAGGAACTGATAGGTGACCTTTCTGTTCGAGACACCACGAAACACACTATCTCAATGTAAGACAAGGAGTATGATTGCATAAATAAATAAACTGCAAGCATATATACTTTGACTAAAACATGATTGCCAGATGAAAATGGTATTACTAATATCTGAAAGCCAAACTTTTACAGCATATCTAACAATCTTCCACTTATGCTTAATAAGCTCATGGCTATCACTAACCACAATTCTCTTTTAATCTAATTCTCAAAGACTAGTCTAATATGTTGCTCTAACATCTGACTCCCATTCCTTCTACATGTCTTGAATAGACTTTCGCCTGTAGGCTCTTCGTAAAAGGATCTGCTAGGTTGTCCTCTGATTGTATCTTGGCAACAACGACTTCTCCTCGTCCAACGATTTCTTGTATCAGGTGGTACTTGCGCTCAATGTGTTTACTTGCTTTATGAGTTCGTGGCTCCTTCGAATTTGCCACTGCTCCGCTGTTATCACAGAACACTGTAATTGCAGCGGGCAAACTCGGCACCACTTCAAGGTCAAGGAGAAAATTTCTGAGCCAACAGCTTCTTTCGCTGCCTCTGAGGCTGCTACATACTCAGTCTCCATGGTTGAGTCTGCCACGCATTTCTGCTTGACACTCCTCCATACAATGGCTCCTCCTCCTAAAGTAAGCACAAACCTTGAGGTTGACTTGCTTTCGTCCCGGTCTGCCTGGAAGTCAGAATCGGTGTAACCCAACGGAAGCAATTCATCTGCCTGGTAAATCAACATGTACTCCTTAGTCCTTCTCAGGTACTTGAGTATATGCTTTACCGCAGACCAATGTTCCGGCCCTGGATTACTTTGATATCTCGCCACCATGCCTACTGCATAACATATATCAGGTCGTGTACACAACATCGCATACATGAGGCTTCCTATTGCTGATGCATAAGGAACTGCCTTCATGTCCTCTATCTCTTGAGGAGTCTTCGGGGACATCTTCTTAGATAGAGCGATTCCATGTCGGAAAGGTAAATCCCCTTTCTTTGAATCATGCATGTTGAAACGCTTTAGGACAGTGTCTATGTATGTAGATTGGGATAGGCACAATTTTCTCTTATCTCGGTCCCGAATGACCTTGATACCGAGAACATGTCCTACTTCTCCCAAATCTTTCATACCAAACTGCTTGGATAACCATACCTTTACGTTTGATAACATTTTCACACTGTTTCCAATGAGAATAATGTCATCTACGTATAGCACTAAAAATACCACCACGTTTCTTTCACTTTTCTTGTACACACAATGCTCATCCGGACATTGGGTAAATCCATTTGATTGGACAACCTCGTCAAAACGGATGTTCCAAGATCTCGAAGCCTGCTTTAGTCCATAAATAGACCTTTCCAGCTTACAGACCAGATGCTCTTGTCCCTTTGCAATGAACCCTTCTGGTTGCTGCATATAGATGTCCTCGTCTAAATTCCCGTTAAGGAAAGCAGTCTTAACATCCATTTGCCAAATCTCATAATCCATATGAGCGGCTACAGCCAAGAGAATCCTGATGCATTTCAGCATAGCTACCGGTGAAAAAGTTTCCTCATAATCGATCCCTTCTTTCTGAGTATACCCTTTCGCAACAAGCCTAGCTTTGAAGGTTTCAACCTTCCCATCTGCTCCTCTCTTTCTCTTATAGACCCACTTGCATCCAATGGCATGCACGCCACAGGGTGATTCTACAAGATCCCAGACCTGATTGGAATCCATAGAATCCATCTCAGACTTCATCGCCTTTTGCCAAGACTCTGCGTCCCGATCTTGCAGTGCCTCATTGTTTGTCCATGGGTCGATTTCAAGAACGTCCGGGACGGCCTCAGAAGACTCTCCTAGACCCATGAATCATTCGGGCTGCCGGACAACCCTCCCACTACGACGAGGTACTACCTGCTCAGGTGCATCATCAGCGATATGTGTTTCAGTACTATGTGGTGTAACATCTAGCGCACTTGGTATTGAAGTACTCACTCCCTTTACCTCCTCTAGGACATGTCTACTATTGGGCTTGTGATCTAACACATAGTCTTCTTCCAAGAACCTCGCATTCGTGCTAACGATTACTTTCTGGTCCTCGGGACTATAACATAGACCACCTTTCGTTTCCTTTGGATATCCCACAAACAACCTTACTTCAGTTCTAGGTTCCAACTTATCAGTATCGGTTCTCAGCACATGTGCTGGACTACCCCAAATCTGAGATGTCTTAGACTAGGCTTCCGCCCATTCCACAACTCCCAAGGTGTAGATGGTACTGATTTAGAAGGTACTCTGTTCAGAACGTAAACTGCTGTTTCTAGGGCATATCCCCAAAACGAATCGGGTAACGTACTATAACTCATCATCGCCCTAACCATTTCCATAAGAGTCCTATTCCTTCGTTCTGCCACGCCATTCTGCTGGGGTGTGCCTGGCGCAGTCAGTTGGGAAGTAATCCCATTATCCGTTAAATAGTCTCTAAATTCATTTGAGAGATATTCGCCACCACGGTCAGATCGTAATGACTTGATACTTTTTCCTAACTGCTTCTCCACAACCGCTTTATACTCTAAGAATTTTTCAAAGCAATCAGACTTGCGGTGCATTAAGAAAATGTACCCATATCTCGAGTAGTCATCGATAAACGTAACGAAGTACTCGAAACCTCCTCTCGCTTGAATAGACATAGGACCACATAGATCGGAATGAATTAGCCCTAACAGATCTTCGGCTCTATTCCCCTTTGATTTAAAAACCCTCTTAGTCATTTTGCCTTCCAGGCAAGATTCACAAGTTGGAAAAGCCTCGACTTCTAACGACCCCAAGGGCCCGTCTGCTACCAACCTTTGAATCCTTCTCAGGTTTATATGACCAAGTCATAGATGCCAAAGATATGTTTCATTCATTTTCGAAGGTTCCTTTCTCTTATTCAGATTAGAAGATTAATTAAGTAATTGTTTATGTTGCAGTGGAGATGACTTTGGTTCTAAAACATACAGATTGTCTACTAATGAACCAGAACATATGAACTTTTTTCCAAAACGAATAACAACTTTATTATCGAAAATAGCAGAAAAACCATTCATAAATAACTTAGAAACTGAAATCAAATTCTTTCTAAATCTAGGAACATAAAGACAATCTTTTAAAATCAAAGTCTTATCTAAACCAAAATCTAAATAGACGTCTCCCACTGCAACTGCTGACGCTCTACTAGCATCGCCCAAGTAGATGGTAACTTCTCCTTCCCTAAGCCGTTTGGTTTCCTGGAACCCCTGCATGGAATTGCAGACATGATCAGTGGCTCCTGTATCTACACACCAGGTACTGATAGATAACACCGCTAAACATGTTTCAACGATTAATGAAAAAGATTTACCTTTATCGCCCTTCTTGAGGAGAGGGCAGTCGGCCTTCCAGTGTCCCTTCTGCTGGCACTTGTGGCACTTGCCTTTCGGCTTCTTTGCAGTTTGCTAAGGTCGCGCATTATTCATGACCGCTTTGCCCTTTTCTGCGGACTTCTTCCTCTTCCTACCCTTAGAAGGCCTGGACGAAGAACCTTCAGCCTGCTGGGCAACCATCGCCTGGGCTTTGTGACGAAACAGGCCTTCTGCCGACTGAAGCTCAGCAACAAGTTCCGGAAGACCCATCAACATCTTATGCATGTTGTAATTCAACCGAAACTGTTCGAAGCTCTTTGGCAAAGACTGGAGCACTATATCGACATGGGTTTCCCCATCAATAAAAGCCCCAAGGACCTCCAGCTCATTCAGCTGGGCCATCATAGCAAGAACATGTTCCCTTACGGGAGTGCCCTCACGCATGGTCATGTTCATCAAAACCCTCATGGCTTCTTGTCGGGCAGCCCGCGACTGGTGACCAATAACTCCTTGAGACTAAAAAGCATATCCGCTGCAGTGGCCATAGACTGATGCTGATGTTGAAGTACATTTGACAAGGATGCCAAGATGTAACACCTCGTCATCTCATCAGCCTTTTTCCACCGAGCATACGCCTCTTTCTCATTATCCGGCGCATTATCAGCAGGCACATCCGGACAAGCCTCAACAGTAGCAAATTTGTACCCTTCAGCAGTTAACACTATATCCAAGTTCCTTTTCCAGTCAATGTAATTGGGACCAACAAGTTTGTTTTCTTTGAGAATTACGGATAACGGATTAAAAGACATTTTGAATTCCTGGGATCACGTAAACATAGGTTTTACTTAGTCAAGTGATTTTAGAATTTAACATCAAATATTGATCCCTTAACAACAATATTCAAATAAATTCAACGGCACCTATAAACACCGAATCCCCTCAGGCCACGGAGTGTGGACGTCTACGGTTCAAACCATC
Organism: Striga asiatica; assembly: GCA_008636005.1. Taxonomy (NCBI): domain Eukaryota; kingdom Viridiplantae; phylum Streptophyta; class Magnoliopsida; order Lamiales; family Orobanchaceae; genus Striga; species Striga asiatica. The sequence continues at coordinate 148,609 of BKCP01005517.1, read as the reverse complement.
GCAAGAGGAGGGATTAATCCCATTAATTAACATACCGACAAATCAGTACTTAATTAATAGTCGTTTCATCTTTTGGCCGGCGCATAATAAAAACAACCTTTTCTTGTGGGAATATCATTTTAATTTGCACTTTAAGTGTAACCCATTAATTGGTACCAAGTTCACTACCAAAATCATACGTTCATCTGTGGATGATCCGTACTCTTTTGTAATAGCTCGCTATTACCATCCTGAAGGAAATTTGTCCTTGTGAACTGTGAGATAAACCGTCCTGTGGGGATCAATCTAAACCACTTCACTAACAAACCTATAATGGAGGCTTTGGATGTAATTATTTCAAGCCATTACACACTTAATATAATTTTTATTTTAAGGGATTTTCCTAGACATGCTCCTATTTCAATTTGCACATTAAGCAAATAAGGACATGCATAATTAATAAGCAATAATAAACTAGGAACTATAATCCAACTACTATGGCCATTAATTAATCTCCAATATTATGGAGAAACACAATTCTATCCTAGTATGAATGTGTTTTCCATTTTAGGAATTGGAACACCCCTTTCGCAGTGACGTCCACTCTTCATCTTGAATAGGCTGTCTCCGGGAAAGTTGCCATTGGATCATCATCATGGCATTCGTCTGTGTGTTTGTCACCTCGCCCCGTCGAGTTTGGTCCACATCCGCCGGATCAACAATGGATAACAACAATTACATAATTCATCCTATGACCCGTGCAGGAGTCGTACACGAGTTTTCTATGAAAGCAATAAACTATGCAATGTCCCACTGCGCGAATAATTTATTACAAGGCATTCACCAACCCAAAAAAACTCCTCGACATGTCCGAGGCTTATAAAAACACCATACATACATACATGAATTAAATCATACATACGGGCCATAATAGTCGGATTCGAAATCACTTGCAAATTGCAATTTCTAATCTACTATGTCGCTGCGTCCGTACACACATAATTCATGTAAACAGGCAAGTCCTAATTCAAACTATGCACGAAGTTGAATTAAACCTGGGCTCTGATACCAGTTGTTGGGTTCTGTGAGGAACGTCAACAACATGCACAGTATTGAACTTATCGAAATAAATCCTAACGCAGCGGAATCTATAGTTAGGATTAGGACATTACCTTTTAAAATTTCTATCGACTCAGAGACGTTTCTGATTTCCTTTGATGGAGATCGTCTGATTACCACAACTCAATCGGTTGAAGAGTTTAGCCTTTGTCGACTCTAGTCGAGTGTTGAATCACGAACGGATCACGTCTCAAGTCGGGTCGGGTTGCAGCGGTTCGGGTTGCGGACAGATGCACGTGCGTGTCAACTTTCCTATGCCTGAAAGGACTAGGCATGCGGCGTCTGGGCTCACGCTGGTACGTGCTCGGGACGTCTCCTATATGCGCGAGGAGTCCTGATCAGGCAAGGAATAGCGGGTGCGTGTGGGTCGCGCGCTGCAGCTTTCCTATTCCATTGAGGACTAGGCGAGCAGGGACTTTGTCATGCCGATCGCATGCGGCACGTTTCCTGGGGCGCGAGGAGTGCTGGTTGATCGAGGAGTCCTGGTTGAGCGAGGAGTCCTGGTTGAGCGAGGAGTCCTAGTCGAGCGAGGAGTGGTTTTTCGGCGGTGGTCGACAGCGGCGAATGGCGGCAGTCGGCTGAGGAAGGTGACCGGAAAATATGAAGGTTTGAGGTTTAATCTAATCTCACCTTAAAGCCTTCTAATGGATTACCTAAACACCTACTTCAATTAATCTTGGTGGTGCGATTAATTGAATCTCCCTAACTCTCGAACAAGACAATTTTTCTCTCTTTGAAAGATGGAAAAAACGAGTCTCACATGTGTGTCTCTAGAGGTTGGGACATGGTGTATTTATAGGCTCCATTAGGAACCTTAAGGAGGTGCCAAATATGGGCTTATCCCATTAGGCCAAGAAATCCTAATTCTACTCCACACGCTAATCCATATTAGGTCATGACTCCTTCTCCTAACATCACCTTCTAGAAGACTCTCTAGTCTCCTAACCCTAGGTAATATTCTAGAAGGAATATTCCATAAGTCTTGGAATAATAATTATGGAATAAAATTAATTCCTAAAATCCTAATGAAATTAAATAATAATATATCCCACTAGAATATTATTATTGCTCTCCCCATTTGGCTCCAATTTAATCAATTAAATTAAACCTCCACTTGATTAATAAATATTAATCTGATTGACCGATTTACCTCCCCATGTTTAAGATATAACGTCCGTGGATTAATTAAATTACTGACAAGATAATTAATCGACTTCTTATTCATTTCCGAAATTAGTACCACTCAGATCTTTAATCATTGTGTCGGATAAATATCCACCTGCACGGTTTAACAAAATAATCCTTCCTGAGCTCATTTCGGGGACATCATCAATCCAGCGCACTGGAACACGGTACCATAAATAATTTATAACAGCTCGTCATATAATCACTCTTATTTACCAAAGTACTGAGTATGTCATTCCAATAGAATAGGAATCACCCTTGGTAAATCAAATAAATAAGTAACGAATATACACGACTATTTTATATTATCTTATAGCTTTAGAGAACGCATCAATCCCTGAAGGTATAGATTACAACAATGATCAGTGAGTCTCATATTCTTATCCTTCCGGTGGTCCTGTTCAATACTTAACATAAGTACTAGTGTAATTCTCCAGTCAAGGTCAACTGAATTAAGAATACACTACAGTCTTTTTCCGAGTGGGGTCTTACTGCCAGTCTAGACTGTGAACAAATGATTTAGTCTTACAAGGAACTGATAGGTGATTTCTGTTCGAGACACCACGAACCACACTATCTCAATGTAAGACAAGGAGTATGATTGCATAAATAAATAAACTGCAAGCATATATACTTTGACTAAAACATGATTGCCAGATCAAAATGGTATTACTAATATCTGAAAGCCAAGCTTTTACAGCATATCTAACAATAGGTTCTAATGACAAGTTGTACAACTGCAAATACCTTTCAACTGAGTAATACTCATACACAAAATCTATAGGATCCTGATGTTGGAAATGTATTGCAGAACATGCATGTACAGATGGTATGCATGTAATATCCCAATATCTGCAAGTACACGTCTTGTTCTTCAAGTTCACAACAAACTGATCATCCTGATGCACAACCTCAAATGTTTCACCAACAGCTGGCTTTGTCATACAATGCCTAGACATGTATTTGTTGTGCTCTAACTTCTTTCTTATTCTAGGATAAATTTGATCTGTATCCCCACTAAGTCCTAACAACTTGTCATGTTGGCTTTTCATTAACTCACTTCTAACAAACTCAAGCATATCAATTATGTGCTTACTTCTACCCTTGATAATCAGTCCATTGAATGTTTCACTCACATTGTTCTCAATCATATCACATCTAGACAATGTAGAAATGTAAGCCTTACAGAATTTGGTAGGATCTCTGTCCAGGAAATCTTCATAAGCATCTGGATCTTCAGACTTCAAATCTTCCAAATATATGTTGTAGTCCCCCAAGTGAGTGCTGAGCACAATCTTCCAGAAAATGGTTTTCTTCTTCCAGTTCATATATACATGTCTTGCACAATTTCTATGCTCAGCATGTGGGGCCAAATCTCTCGGTGCATTCAGAAGACCCTGAAAAAGGAAAAAAAATATTGAAACTATACAGTTTCAGATATGAGTAAATGGAAAAATTCATTTATGAATAAATTCAAAAAATTTAAATTAATTAGAGACATAACTGAATTTTTGTTGGTCTGATATGAAAGTATATCCAAGGCCATCATTAATTCTCAAATCAGTAAACAAAATACTTAGAAACCACCTCCAACATTCCTCATTTTCTGTCTCAACAACTGCCCAAGCCACATGGTATATTTGATTGTTGCCATCTTTTTCTGTGGCACACAATAAAGCCCCACCTATAAAAGTCTTCAAGAAACACCCATCAAATCCTAAAATGGGCCTACAGCCACTAAGGAAATCCTTTCTCAATGCACTAAATGCTACATAGAAACCTCTGAATGTTGTTTCTTCACCAAGAAGAAACTCAAACCTTCCATCTCTGTCTACCCTCAACAACTCTGCCATGTGACTTCTCAGAGAAGCATAATGGTCAACTACTGAACCTCTAAGCATCTCAAGAGCTCTCCACTTTCCTCTATAAAGCTTCCACTTTGTAGGTTGTACTGCAAACTTCTCAGATATTGTTTCTTCCATTTAGGTAGTGGACATGTTTTGATTCTTCCTGAATTTTTCAAGAAACTCCTCAGCAATCCACTCTGATGTAACTTGCCTGGTGTGGACATTTTTATGGCATTTTTGCTCCTTGTTGAATTGTTTAATTGCTACACTGCCTCTTTCATAAATGCACTTCCATACAATGTCCAAGGGCAACCATCAGCACATTTCACTCTCAACTGCTTTTTGCTAGTTTTCAGAAACTGTATGTCTCTCCCTTGAGAAATTGCTACATTCCTAACTACTTTTTTCAACTCTTCTATGCTTATATATGAATCTCATCCCCAACATAAACTCAAGAGTACTATGATCACATTTAGGGTCATAAGTAACTATTTTCCTTCTACCTATACAGTTCCCATCCTCATCCACTTCCCAATCACTACCTGAATTTTCAGATACCAATGCACAATCTACAAATCCAGAATCTTCACTGTCCATCTCAATGGCCTTCTTTGACTTCATGTTGTCTGCACATTCTCATCATCTTTTAATATCCCATTTTTTTGCTTCTTCAGGTTCTGTCTTGCCTCAAGATATTCACCATCATCATCAGAAGCAAGATCATCAACAGAAAGTTCATCATCAGATGAGCTTTCATCAACAGGAAAATAGTCTTCATCCTCATTATCATCCCCAGACTCACTTTCAACTTCACAGTCACCCAGGTTGGAAATAAGCAACTGTGGAGTATTTAGGTTATTCCTCACTTCTGTATGAACACCACCATCTTTCTGTGACTCAGCTCCTAAACCCACATCATCAAGATTCTTTGGATTAGAGACATTATCTCTATATGAATCAACATCAAATTGTTCATCTGACCTAGATGCACTTTCCACAACAACTTCTTCTTCATTGTTACCTTCCTCTATAATTTCTCCAACCACATAAACCTCTATTAATGTTCTTCCCTTAGTAGCATGACCAATCATCTCCATAACTACACTATCATCAACAACATCTTTAAAGATGTCTGCTCCAACCTTCCCTGGTATTCTGTATACAAGTTTTCCAAACTTATTGTTGTAGCAAAATATATTTTTACCGAGTACCAAATCGAAAGATTCGTTCCCCGGGTCGATCTCTCGAGGAAGGCGGTTCGGAATCTAGAAATGGTGTTGATAGCATATAAAAGAAAAATAAATCCTAAACACTCTAATCAAGATAGTGGTTTTTAATTATCAACTACGAAAGAAAACTCAAACAATGCAAAATCGAACTAAAAAGCAAAGACTAAGATCAAATGATGATAAGAAGCTAAGGAGTCGGGGATGATGATTTTCTAACCAATGCAAATTTCAAGCTAAGATCATTCGGTTAAATGATTCGAACAACCTAATGTCTAGAGGTAGTCCTCAATAACTCTTCGTAACAAGAGGGTAACATAGACGGTAAATCACACAAATCACTCAACTCATAGACAATACGTTTCCGAACAAGTCTATTTCATGCGAGCTTAGATCGATCAACTCCTCCCCTTTCGGTTCTAAGAGTTGATTAAATTATCATAGACGATTTTTAATCTACTAGTCGTAAGATTTAAAAACATCACACAAGAATGAATCATATTCAATAGGAAATCAATTGCAAATCTAAGTGTCACTCTTCGACAATATTCAACATTCAATGTACGAGAATTATAAACCCTAGTTAAGAACAACTTGCATAAATTGAACGATCAACAAGCATGATAATCACAATTAATTTCTAAACATCATCATCATCCCTATCCCTAGCGATCGAATTAGTTACTCATATGGAATTCAACACAATTCATCTCAAGAACCCAAGCATTAATATTCAAGGATTAATTGAAAAGGAAAACTTACGATTAATAGAGAACAAAGAGTTGAATCCAATGAACAATCCAAATCCAAAACAAGAGTAGGAGTTTTTCAATCTACATAAAAAATCCAAAGTGAGAAAACTAAGAGAGGAATATGTTTTCTAGAGAGAAAAAACATAAAAAACAAGTCTGGAGTGGAATAATGAGCCCTAGGTCCAAAATCTGATGTTAAAACCCGCATCTCGAAATTCGCGTCGATAAGTAGCGAGTCGCGACTTCACCTTTTTCCTGGTCGCGAGTCGCGACTTCCTCGCGAGTCGCGCATCGTCAAGATCTTTAATTTCTAGGGTTTGGTCGTGACATCACTCGCGAGTCGCGACTCGTGCTCGCGTACTGCACCTTAAGGCTCTGTTTTTCTCGCGAGTCGTGACTTTGGTCTCACGAGTCGCGATTTTGCTCTCGCGAGTCGCGACATTGAACTGCACCAATTTTACATTTCGGGCTCGTTTGGGTTGGTCCGAACTCGGAATTGAGTTCCGTTTTTTGCTATGCGTCGCCAACGAACCCCTCTATTCAACTATGCTCTTGAAACTAATTTTTCCTGTTGAGAAGATCTGTCCGAAGTTCCCGACCTACACACTATAAACGACAAAACACGAAGAAAACTGGAAAAACAAAAGAAAAACACATAAAGACTCAAAATGAAGGAAAACACATAATAAAACACAAAACGGACTAAAGACGAAAGAAACTACCTAAAACGGGGGAAAAGAAAAGCAAAACACGCACGAAAAATGTAACAAAAATGGGCCAATATTTATCAACCTCCAACTTCTCAACTTCTTCTTTTAAGTCAAAATACCCAAACCTATCCACATCTAAACCATAAACTGTCTTGAAAGTACCACCTAAGTACTCAACAGAAGTTCCACATTTGATGAAGCGGCCTCCATAGTTTACAAATAATGAAAATTTGCCCCTGCAATTGTAACGCCCCACTTTGATTTAACGAAAATCCATGGCTTCTCAGAAAAACCAGTTAAATTTTTCAAAATTCATTTATAACATTCGAGGCGTTACTCATTTATTTCAAAATCACCTTCATAATATAAAGTTAAATTAATGACATCATAACATAGATCACCTATTATCAATCATCAATCATCAATCATCAATCATCAATAATCAACTCCCAAAAATGGGTTTCTCAAATGATAAATTTGAAAGACATAATAATGTCAAGGGCATCTCCCCAATAGTGTCTCAACACTTTGTAAAATCTCAGAGTTCGAAAATTCACCAATAATCATAAATAAGCATAAGTATAGCGGAAGCAAGCAATAATATTCTAGTCATCTAAACCGACCACCACTCGCCTCGCCTCGCCGTGCCCACTACCTGTTTACCCTGCATCTGAGAGGAAAAGTGAGGATGAGCACATATAGAATCCGTGGTGCTCACCACTATGCAGATAAATCATAAAATCACATAATATAGGTATGGTCGCAGCATGTACACGAATCAATCAATTATCCCATCTCGTATCCCAGAGTCGACCCTCATATGCACACCTACGCATAGACTACTATTGATACTCGATTCGAAAGCCAAAACCTACGAATTGGTCTTACAACGATGCCGAGCCAGTAGGAGTAATCCACCCCACCTAGCCACGACCTACGAATTGGTCTTACAAAGCGAGGATCACCAGCCGTGTCCTACGCCCCGGTCTTACTGCCATACAACATAATATAAAGGAGACTACCCATCGGGTACGTTCTATAGCTACGGGGATAACCGTTCGACGGCCGGTACAGCTCACATCGAAGGCTACATGGGTCACATGAATACATGATCATACCAAACATATAATATCCATTTATCGCATAGCAATTTTTAAATAAAACTCACCTGGTTACCGAAGTGGTAGATTCACACAAGGCAAGTAATTAGGTCGAGGATTCAGCTCGTCGAACCTACATTTATCAAGATAGCCCTATAAATAACTATCCGACACATGAATACACATACTAAATTCACTTAGTTCAACTCAGCCCGTATAAGTCATATAAGCATGCATTTAACAAGAATTTCTATTTTCGAAAGCACAACATAAGTTTTTCAAAACTTAACCCGCGAAGTAATTTTAAAATAAACATAACATGCAGCACATAAGTCATATAAACGTGATTCCAGTTGCATATGAATTCTAAGACATTTAGCTACAACTCTTATGAAGATATCGATAACATATAAGTTCATTTACTAGGAGATAATTCAACAAACATTTATAACAGAGTTGCGGTCAGAAACACTTAAATATTGTTCATATAGAGCCTAAGTAATTATTGTATAATTCATGCTACAGACCTCCAAATGACATGATTCAAAAACCACCAGACAGCCAAGAAGTAAGGCTACAACTTTCATGAATATTACTTTTCAGTTTGAGCACATACAAACATCGAAAACATGCCAGGCATTTAATACATACATGCTTCCGGATTTACAGAAAACTGCTTGCACAATTATTTTGTAAAAATCATATCTCACTCAATTTAAATCGGATTTTCAAAATTCAAAAACTCACTAGATGATAACAGGATAAACTACAATTCATATGCAGAACACATCTTCACGAAACGAGTTCTTGATGGTCATAACAGAGGCACAACAGAGACAGTAAAATCACGATTTATCATGCAAATCTCAATGAAACTTCATCAAATTAATCTCTATGCCATAAGCAACTCCATTACATCATATGAACACCATATATATCAAATATGAGGGGGTTCCAGCCATCCATTACTGTTCACCAAAAGAACACTCGAAATCTGATGAGTTGGAAGGCAAGGACGATCCTCGACGGCTTACCGCGAGGCTCGGTAACAACTCGCGTTTGTTGTCCTCTCGGCGATAGCTAATCACACAGTCGCGGAAGGTGGTATGATGTGCAAGTCTCCACGCCGGGAATGATTTAGGGAGGATATGGGAGTATTCTAGTAGTAGGAAAAATAGTGAAAGCCGAAAGATAACAAATGATAGTTGGGAGATTTATATTGGATGAATTTGCTAAGGACATCAATGATTCCCCCAAAACCATGGATAGATTTTTAGCAATATCAACGAGAGAAGAAAAATAACTTCTCTAATAATTAAATGAATAAAAATCTTTAACAGATGAGGTTTCAAGATATGAATTTGATTTACCTTAGAAACTCTTATGGCCGTTCCAAACAAACTAGTACAGAGCCCGTGCGATGCACGGGGTGCACAGTTTTTAAGGTTATTAATCCAGGCTTATAATCATATACATGAAAACAGAACAATGTAGGGTATATATATAGTACGTGACACGTGCGAGGAACGGGATATATTTATTTGGGGAATATTATATTATAATATGCAATATTCAATAAAAATTCTATAATAAGCAGGAAACTTGTACAATAAGATAATATTCGAAAAAGAAACAATCATATATTATTAAAGTCCTCCTTGTACACAACATTGTGAGTTTGATTACTGGGCAACTCGTCATTCTCACAAACTAATATCTTCAACCCCATTCTAGTAGTTACACGCGAAACAGCACATATAATTGCCCATGACTAAGGACAGGTTTCTTTAGAAAAAGACCAACATGCGATAAAGACTGTCCCTGACTCTTGTTAATGGTCATGGCATACGAAACCATAAGTGGGAATTGCCGCCGCTGGAACTTGAAAGGAACCCTAAAATCAGAAGGAGTAATATTCATTCTAGGAATCAAGACTTTTTCGCCAGCATGATCACCCGTCAATATCTTGCATTCAAGCACATGAGCAGATAGTTTGGTCACAACCAACCGTGTCCCATTGCAGAGTCCCATAGAATGGTCCATGATCCGCAACAACATGACTGGAGTTCCTATCTTTAAATGCAACTCATGGTTCGGTGTTCCCGAACACTTGATGCTATTCAAAAACTCAGGCGTGTGGAGATCTGCCAAGAAGTCGTTGTCGGAATCAGACTTAGATGCACTGTCAGGACTCAAATACGTGCGACCTTCTGCAGAATTCATCTCCGACATGTACTGATTGATAGACTCAACGACCTCTAACGTTGGCGCTAAAATAGCCCTATTCTTCAAATAACTTGGATCTTCTGTTGAATTCTTAAACATTGGATATGTACTTTCCACAATTGTAGCAATTGGATCATCGGAGGGATCAAGTCTAATATCATCTGGTATATCTATAGAGGCACAACCATCATTCGATCCACCTAAAGTACCATCTCCGATGCTAGCAATCCAATCAGCAAAGGCTGCTACCTCGTCACGCTCATCCGAGTCAGAAATACTTTGAAGACGCATATTTTTTGTAAGTCGAAGCACAGCACAGTCCTTCAAAATGCTAGAAGCATTAATAGTTGCATTAACAATGTCTTGGCGACTGCCCTTTGGAATGACTGGAAGGATCTATCGGAAGTCTCCACCGAACACAATAGGCTTGCCTCCAAAGGGCTTGTTACTGTTAGAAGGGTCAACTGCTCCCATGACAGCCTGAAGTGATGTTTAAACAGCTTCAAAGCAATGTTTGTTCATCATTGGAGCCTCGTCCCATATGATGAGAGAGCATCGTATTATCAATTCTGCAAGAGGACTTTCTTGGTTGATATCACATGAAGAATTTTCATGAACATTCAACGGAATGCGAAATCGAGAATGTGCAGTTCTTCCACCAGGCAACAACAGCGATGCTATTCCACTCGACGCCACACAAAGAACAATTTGAGCTTTGGATCGTAAAGCAGCAGATAAAGTCCTCCACAAATACGTTTTTCCAGTACTACCATAACCGTATAGAAAGAATACGCCACCGGTACCCGATTCCACAGCAGCCATAATTTTCGAATAGACAGCTTTCTGTTCGTCAGTCAGTCTTTGAAGAAGCGTTGCGTGCTCCAAAGCTAGGGCCTTCCTATCGTAATTTAGCTCATCCAATATAAGACGGTTTGATGTTGTATGAAGACTATCTCTGTCTGTATAAGGCATGGAAGAATATTCACGAAGACTTGATCCACATCTTCGCAACATATTTTCAATTTCAGCAAGAGACAAATTCTTTATAACATCATCACTGAGCCGCAAATCTATACATTAACAATTACAATAAATATTGTAAGGATTCAAATTAAATAATGCATAATATTAAAGAATAACAAATAACAAATATATATATAAAAGAAGGACAGATTAAAAAATATATATATAAAAAAAAAAGAATAAAAAAATACCATTATTATTGAACAATTGCCGCTGTCTGTAGAGAATGTCATCTGATAACAATTGCCAACATCGTTCCCAAACATCATCAGGGCGATCCAAAGAACCAGAAACCAACAATGAAACAAACATACGTCTAAGAGACTCAGCAGATGCCCAATGATTCGCTTCGGTTATACCGTCTATATACTCTTTATCATCGTCCAACAATCCTCGTTCGAAGCAAGCATCTCTATAAGTCAGATATTGGACATTGTTTACTTTCATGTAGTGCTCATGACACGTAGCACCTCTAACAACAGTTAGCAGACATCTCAAATAGTAATTATCGCCGCAACCAGGATTAACATAGTTTAGGCGGCCTATGGTACCATCTTTTTTTCGAGGCTTCCACACTCTTTTTTTCGTATCCCAAACAAATTTCGAGGGTGCTTCTACATAAGTAAGCTCTCTTGTCTTTGGGTACTTCTTATTAGCCTCCATCCACATTAGAAATTGGCTCTCATTAACACTTTGTTTATCCAATACATCCTCTATATCGTCATCATCTTCGAAGACAATGTTCTGCTGATCTTTCAGGTGGAAACTTAAGCGTTGTACTGCTGGCCTTTTATACTGCAACTCAAAACCAAGTAACCGCCATGCCGCCTCACATGAAGATAGATATCAACAATCATAGTACACGTTTATCTCGTCGAGAGGCTTTTCAATATCTCCTTCTGCAGAATTCTGATAAAATGAGGCGGTGACACGATCATTTCCTTTGTTAACATACTTGAATAAGTATTTTATTGATCGTGATTGATTGCACCACTCAACGTTGAGATGAGCTCCATATTTCATCAGCAAACGACGGTTGTGAGGAACAACATAACCGTTATTGAGGATGATGCCATTCTTTTCAACATGTTTACCGTCATCTCGACGCTTGTAGCGTGGATATCCATCATCATCTACGCAAGTGGATTCGACAAACTTTTTTGGAAATCGTTTGCTGCATTTTCCGTTTATCATACACGGTGAGTTTGGTCGTGCAACACCACACGGCCAGTGCATCATATGCTCCTTCACTGTTGCATAATACATAGGATCAGACGTTTGATCCGGTATTTCAGTAGATATTATTCTATCTATGTAAGATGGGTTTGGAAACTTATCTCCCTTTGCAAGGAAAAGAAGTATATGAGCATGCGGCAAACCACGCTTTTGGAATTCAATCGTATAGACAACTGAAGAATAAAAAAATGTATATAAATAAATAAAATTTATAGAGATATAATGGGATAAAAACATTTTACTATTTTTACTAAAAGAGATCGACTAAAAAAATAAATGAAATACATATTTTTACCTCCAATAACCTTGCCAAATATTTGTTTCTCACGGAAATCCTTTATTAGCGCCTTAAGCTTTGCCCTAAACACCCTACAAACAATATCCAGTCGGTCCTCCGGACGCAATTTCCTCAGCTCCAGAAAACGAATAATCTCCGGCCAATTTGGATTGCAAGTAAAAGTTACAAACAGATCAGGAAATCCGGCTCATCTACAAATGGCCATTGCATCCTGGTAATTTTGAATCATATTTCTAGGACCACCAGTGAACGACGAAGGTAGTATAATCCGCTTTCCACGTGAGTTAGGATCGGTATCGCCACGTAGCACAGCATCAGCCAAACCACTATAAAGATCACACCGAAGTTTCTTCTGATTAAAACGGATATATCGCAACCTTTGGGCTTCAACCATTGAATAAGCATCAACAACGAACTGTTGAAACAACCTTCGAGCTGATATAATTGTCGGTGGCTCACAAATCCTATCATGCATGCGGTATGAAAAAAATTCCCGACAACTAACATGTTTTCTACCATTTTCTGTCTCGACTTTAATATCAGAAAATGGTATGTCCTCCATATAACCATCCTGTCCGTATGAAAATATCAAAGAATATTGAAGTGCCAGATACAAAGCATTAAGTTTGTTTATCCGTTGAAGACGACCACTCTTTGTTTCAACTATTATGTCCCTATCACCCAAAGACTGGTCGAAATCTCCAACAATAAAAGCAGCAACTTCAGAGCTCGTGGGAAGATTATACCGTCTTGCATCATTGTGTGTTTTTCCAATTAAACGGATTCTAACATCATGTTGACCGTGGCTGTTAATTCTGTCCCGAGCCATACGAAATGACTTAACCAGCTCGTTGTTCTGGTCTAACATATGCTTCAAACCAACAACTATATCCATATCCAAGTTGTTATCACCATTTGTTTACCTACATCAAATAAATAATAATAATAATCACATTATTATTTAATAATGTGTATTGTTCTTATTATATTATATATGCATTAAATAACTATAGACTATATAAGTTTTAAATACATACCTGATAGAATTCATTCTATTTGAAACCTCATTTTCTGTATCATATATATACAGTTGTGCAAATTTCGGGTTCGAACCATCTGGTGGAAGCAAACTACCCATTAGATGATAGTTTTGTCCATGCAACGAAAATATAGGTGGTCCAGTACCCCTATATATAGCTCCATCAATTTTTCCCCCAAAAGACGTAAATCCAAACATGCTATTGTAAGATCTGATATTATCTTGAAAGTGTTTGCTTTTCCTACTATCTCCAAAAAGCAAATCTTTTAAAAACGTGGGAGGAATTTTCATCTTCGGAAGTTGTACAATTCCATTTTGGCAACATCCTTTATATTCTAGTACCCCTTTCTTTTTATCGTTCACTTTCTTTTCAGTTAACCATAAGAGTGCTCCACAATACTGACATTCGTTTGCATCACCCATATCCCAGTATTCTAAAAAGAAAATACAATAAAAGAATTTCATAAGCGTAGACTTAGATTTCCATATAAAAATATAAAAATATAAATATGCAAAACCACCAACCCCTATTTGTTGATGTTGTTCCTTGATTTCTCTTAGGTCTACCACGTTTTCTTTTGAGTGTCATTGCTTGAATAACATCTTCCTGAGTAAGATCAATAATAGCATTCATATTGATATTACGACAATTAGATGTATCCTTCTTCTTTTTCGTGGGTCTACTTGCTGCATTGACACCTACATTGTATATGTAACTAATGAAAATAAATTTTAAATTATGTTAAGATTATAACGTTTAGAGCAACGTGTGATAAGGAAAATTACTTTCAAGTACAATACCAGTACTATTATTACTACGACTTGGGTGAGGCAAATTTAAATCGGGAATATTTCTTAATTCTGGCTCTTCATCACTTGCGAGATCAATAACACACGTTTCTCTCCCAAGATTAGATTTAGACGCGAATGAGGTTTTAGGTTGGGTAGTCCAATTTTCACTGGGACTGTGGGATGATTGTATAGTATCTGCAACGTAAAATAAAATTAATAAATATATTTGTTGTTAAGAACATATAAGCAATATTTTGTAATTGTAAAAAATAAATCATACTCCAAATGTTGGAATATATATTATCCGTTCTCATGTATGATTCTGTAGCTCCGAAAACTGCAATCAAAAGTGAAAAGAAATAAGAAGAAAAGAATATATGTAAATTTACGCATAACAGATCATAATTTTTTTGTCTATAGTTACCATTAGTGATATTTGATAACGGCATATTTTGTGAAGAATAGACAACACCACGTCTTGTTTGAATATTTGGATGTGAAGTAGGCATACTTGCAAGATGGATATTCCTTTCGTTTCCTGCAACTAAAAAAAGATTACTGTAAAATTAATTAATTTTAAATTACAAACAATTGACCTGATCTTAAATAAATATTTGAAAAATCTATAATAATAATTATTATATCTATATTTATATAATTGCTTCCGTAAAGTAGGAGACCCTTTTTTATTTATATATATAATATATAATGTACGCAAATTATGAAATCATAAAATTTTTAAAGCATAAAATATTATTGAGGTAAACTACAACATACATTTACAAAGAATTCAAAAACACCTTAGCCCAAATTAAGAAATGTATAATTTCAGCTCAAATAAATTAAGTAATGTTATTGGGCCTTTTTGCCTACATCGGGCCCGACTTTATTGGGCCTTTCATCTCAAATAACATCCCAACCCATTTCAATATTTAATCTTTTGAATTTTGTTTCTGATAATGATTGAAAACGAAAAATAAAAACCATTACAAAAATCAATGGACGGTCAGAAACTATCAAACCAAATCGTGCGGTCCAAAATCAATCATCTGTAGTATCAAAAGACAATATTCCCGAGAAAATAGGGTTTCATCACCGTCTCACTCTCTCTCTCTCTGTAACATTTCATCTGCTCTCTCTCTCTCTCTCTCTCTCTCTCTCTCTCTCTCTCTCTAACAGTGCATCTCCGATTTCATTTTCAGATCTGTTGATCTTATGAAATATTTTTATCGATTATCGATAATATGTTAGAGATTGAGTGCTATGTTAGAGATTGAGTGCAGAAATCGGTGCATATGGTGTTATTCGGTTTCAATCTTATGAAGAGATTTCATTTTCATTTTGATTTCACCGTCTCACTCTCTTTTACCATTTCATCTGCGATTTTCATTTTCAGATCGGTAAAACCTTATGAAATTTGTTTATCGATTATCAATCTTATGAATTATTTCAAAAACCCTATTTGTATCTTTGTTTTATTTTGTTTTCACGGGTCTTGCACGTATACTTCACGTGAAACAGATAATCGACTTGTTTTTACCCATTCTCGAAATTTTTTGTTCGAAAATACTACGATCTGGAAAATAATTTATTTTTTTTATTTTTTTTAGGGTTATCATCGTTCACCGTCTCACTCTCTGTAAATTGTCATCTCCGATCGGTTTTGAATTTTAGATCGGTTTTGCTTTGGCAATCTATGTTTTCGATTATCGATATAGGTTAGAGATTGAGTTCCGGAATTGATGCATGCGGTGTTATTCGGATTTAATTTGATATTTTTTTCACTGGATTTATAAGTTTATTTTATTAATCTGCTGGTAACATATAATCGCTCTGTTTTTACCAATTTTTGATACTTTCTAGTTTAAATTACTGAGATCTGCACTCTATAATTTTGTGATTTTTTTTGGGTTTATTTTCTACTTGATTTTGTTAATGAAGTTATGTAAATATGAAAGATATACACCGACAACATTCCGTATTCATTCTTTTCTATTTCTTAAAAAATTTGGATAATGTGATATGTTTTTAAGTTGAATTCCTTTTCGTTCACATGTTGATGTTGATGTTCATATAATATTATGTTGATATATGAACATACCTTCGGTCTACACAGTAGCTACAACCACAAATCGGACTAAATCATAAGGTATGTAATTGTATAAGTTTATCAAATTTTTTACTCGAATTTGGTTTTCATTCGATCTTAACACACTGTGATCAATATGTTTATTATTCTATGCATGTAAATGTGGATGGAAGCAAGGATAACAACTTCACAACTGTTTAAACATAAGAACAAAAAAAAGGTACAGTCCATTTGCAAGTTACTTTTATATTTTACAAAATATTCATTTTACACATACTAATAAATCGTTTGCTGTTTTGTGGCATGAACATGGAATTCCAACTATCCAAATGAGATGATTATGGGAATTTGAAATTTGATATGCCATGAAAGACGAATAGTGAAGAAAACAAAAGGTAATGCTATATTTTTATTTATAAAGAATTAATTTTAAAAAAAGAACATAAGATATGAAGAAAAAAAAAACATTACCTGGATTATGGATTAGAGTTTCTGGTGTACCATCAATGTTGTTCTCTCGCGTTCCAGTGTAACCATATATCTGATTGCCTGTAGTTTCATCAGCATGAAAATGAATTGTTGCATCTCTTTTGGAAGTTCTTCTGACTGCATCCTTCCTAGTGCAGTGCATTGCTGTTGATTATTAGATTTCTTATCTACGGCTGTTGAAAAATAAAATATTTATTGATTTTGATTAATTATTGATTAGGAGTAGAAGAATGAATGAAACTGGGAATGAATTAGATAGATAAATAAACGTAAGAAAAAGAACCTTTCTGTTGTGGCTGTTGAAAACATATAACCTACACACAGCGAGCATATATATAAATATTAAGTGTTTTTGTTAAAGTATAACAGAAAAGATTTTGTAAGATATTCTCGGATTATATTGCATCTTAAATTAGATATATTACCGAATAATATCGACTCATCAATTTGATTGACATCTTGCAAAGTTGCAAAGTCTTTGAATTGAAATCGAAAAACAGGAAATTCTTCCTTGCACTTTGAAAACATAGTGCTCCCGTGCAGCATGATCTTAAAATCACCAGACGTCGAGCGATACTTCCCTATGTTGCTGTCCACTTGATAATTTTTTATACAAATTACCATGCCCTCTTCAAAGTTTCTCTCCTTAAACGCAGTCAAGTTGATTGCCCGTAGCCATGCTGTAATGCGATTTCCCTAAATACATATGAAAACGATATATCAATGAAATTTTTTTAACAAATATATATATAAGGCAAAATTGCATATTAATACACCACCTTTCATGTTTTTGCAATTTAATCACCACTTTTACAATTTTGCAAATTAATCACCACCTTTACTATTTTTTGCAAATCGATACACGAATGACGGTTCCGTTAACGAAAATCTGAATGCAAATCGATACACGAATGACGGTTCCGTTAACGAAAATCTGATCATTCAGATTTTCGTTAACGGAACCGTCATTCGTGTATCGATTTGCAAAAAATAGTAAAGGTGGTGATTAATTTGCAAAATTGTAAAAGTGGTGATTAAATTGCAAAAACATGAAAGGTGGTGTATTAATATGCAATTTTGCCTATATATAAAATTGGAATTATGTTATATATATACGAAAATATATTTGATAATCCTATTAAACAAATAAGTAAAAATAATTGGGCTTACAATTTTATCATGCAAAACCAACTCAAGATAGGATTTGTATGTACTGCCCCAGTCTTGGAACAACATTCGTACAATACGAACTTTAAGCATAGGTCTAGTAGACCTATTGACTTGTTTGATTAAGCCAAATCCTTGATTCATTGTTTGATCTGTTTTTTCGTTTTTCACAGGAGGTCGAAGGAGATAAATTGGTTGATACAGTTTTGGGAGATTTGTAATTTAAATTGCAATCGTTGAATAGCTTTTAAAGAATTTAGATCACGCGTGAAATCAGATCACATAATTATCTGTAGTAACAAATCGAATCGAATTAGATCATTATCTGTAGTAACAAATCAGATCAGAAATCGTTACTATAATTTATAATTTATAATTGTTTTTAAAAAAAATTCGACACAATTATATGTAGTAACAAATCAGACCAGATAATTATCTGTAGAATAATTATCCGTATAATTTCAAACAACTGTACGCGTCAAATATGTTTTTATAATTTAACTGTACGCATCAAATATGTTTTTATAATTTATCTCGTTTGTATAATTTATAATTACTTTGAAAAAATTTTCCAAACAGCTGTACGCGTCAAATCTGTTTTAATTTGGGAAGATTTTTAAAAAATTTCGTAAACACTACCAGATCAGAATCTCTTTTATCTCATTTATATAATTTATAATTACTTAACAAAAATATTCCCAAATAACTGTACGCGTCAAATCAGTTTTCGTTTGGGAAGAAGATTTTTAAAAAGATTATGCACTAATCCACGCGCGCGTCTATTGATGGGCAGATTTTGAATTCGAAATAAAAAAAACAAATTATATTAAATCCTGTTGCTAAAAATAGTAATGCATTAAATACATTGATTTTTCAACCTGCTATATTTCGTAAATACCATCCCTTATAATATAAGTATAGATAAAGAGGAGAGAATTTCCTACTTAAAAGCCATAAAGCATAGAAATAATAATGGGAGTTAAATGGCCGGCTAATTGGAGCAACTAGGAGCTGAAAATGCCTACCCGAAATAAATCTTCTTATTTGAAATTTGAAGGTGCTAAAAGGAGCCAAAAATCAAAATCCACGGGCCGATTATTAATAAAAATGGGTCAAAAATATTAATTCACGAAAGGCTGAAATTTTCCAAGTGATATGGGCCAAAATTAAATTCCAATTAGGCCGAATGAGAGCTAAATAATGGCTGGAAATAATGGTTCGAAGCTCGGTTCGCAAAGGTTCGAAAATAAAATAAACGGATAACAATTCGACTTAAACGATTAAACCGAAAATTCGAACAGCGACCGATAAAATAAAATCGAGCGAGCTATATAATTATATTATACACATAATAATATAATTTTAAGCACATAATAATATATATAACTCAAGCAATATTCGAAAAATCCAATAATCAAACGGGGCGCTACAGTCTACCCACCTTAAAAGGAATTCCATCCTCGGAATTCGGAGACAAAATAGCTAAAAAGCAAAAAAAAAAAAATACAAAGGGGAACTCAAAACATGGAGTTCGGGTATCGCCTCCTGATCTCGACCTCTTTCTCCCAAGTCTCCTCGGACTCGTCATGTCGGCTCCACTGCACCTTCACGAGACTCTGCCCGGTTCCTCAGCTGATGGACCTTTCGGTCCAATATGGCCACCAGTACCTCCTCATAGGTAAGGTCTCGCTTGACCCGCAGCTCGCTGAAGTCCACCACGTGGTCAGGGTCATGCACGTATCTACACAGCATCGAGACGTGAAACACGTCATGCACTCCTGACAAATCCGGTGGCAAAGCTAGCCGATAAGCCAAGTCCCCAACTCGAGTAATGATCTCAAAGGGCCCGATATAGCGAGGTTGAAGCTTTCCCTTCTTTCCAAAGTGAATCACACCCTTCATGGGCGAGACCTTCAGAAAGACATGATCGCCAACCGCATACTCATGCTCCTGCCTCTTCCGATCGGTGTAAACCTTCTGCCTCTCTTGAGCAGACCTGATCCTCTTTTGGATCTCTTCAAGCTATTCCGAAGTCCTACGAATGAACTCCGGACCCATGATCTTCCTCTCACCGACCTCATCCCAATATAAGGGAGTCCGAACCTTCCGTCCGTACAAAGCCTCGTACGGTGCCATCTTAATCGATGCATGACAACTATTATTGTAGGCCAGCTCGACCAAAGGCAATGAAGTTAGGCTCCGATCCGAGACCACAGCCCTCAGAGGATCCTCCAAATACTGGATCGTCCGCTCCGACTGACCATCTGTCTCGGGGTGAAAGGCTGTACTAAACTCCAACCTCGTCCCCCATGGCTCGGTGCAAACTCTTCTAGAACTGACTCGTGAACTTCGGGCCTCGATCAGACACAATCTCCACGGGCACCCCGTGGAGTCGAACAATCTTATCAGCGAACAACTCGGCATAATCACTAGCCTTTATAGTCGTCCTGACAGGCAGAAAGTGGGCAGACTTCGCGAGTCGATCCACAATCACCCTAATAGAGTCGTGTCCTGCTCTCGATCTCGGTAATACCACCATGAAGTCCATGGTGAAGCACTCCCATTTCCGCACGGGAATCTCAAGTGGCTTCAACAGCCCTCTCGGTTTCTGGTGCTCAACCTTCACTTGCTGATACACTAGACATGAATTCACCAATCTCGCTACTTGCCTCTTCATTCCTCGCCACCAAAACGTCTTCTTCAGTTCCAGGTACATCTTCGTGCTACCAGGATGGACGGTGTATGGCGCACTGTGTGCCTCACGAAGAATCTCTCGTCGCAGTTCCCACACTTTCGGGACACAAAGTCTACCCTCAAAGACCAATTCCCCATAGGATGCTACTGCGAATCCGCCAATTTTTCCGGCCTCCATCAACTCCTTCATCCGACATAAGAATCGATCATTCGGTTGCTCAACGACTATCCTCTCGCAAAGAGTCGGTCCCACAAGCAAGGCTGCCAAAACACCACTGCTGTTGAAGTCGACTTCACCGCCTCTAACTGCAGCCGCTCGAACTCCCGAACTAGGACATCTTTCCCGGTGAATAGACAAGACAACTGGCCATGACTCCTCCGACTAAGGGCGTCGGTGACCACATTAGCTTTCCCGGGATGGTTACTATTAGTGCCGTCATAGTCCTTGACCAACTCTAATCATAGGCGCTGCCGCATATTCAACTCCTTCTGAGTAAAGATGTACTTCAGACTCTTATGGTCCGTGAAAATCTCGCACTTCCCTCCGTAAGGGTAATGCTCCAGATCTTCATGGCGTGGACCACTGTGGCTAACTCTAAATCATGAGTAGGATAATTCTGCTCGTGAGGCTTCAACTGCCTCGACGCATAGGCCACTACTTTCCCTTGCTGCATCAGCACGCAGCCTAAACCCATCTTTGAAGCGTCACTATAAATCGTGAACTCCAAAGTCGGGTCGGGAATAGACAAGACGGGTGCGGTGGTCAGTCTCCTCTTCAACTCCTGGAAACTGGCTTCGCACCGGGGGTTCCACACAAATCTCGCTGCCTTCTACGTCAGATTGGTTAGGGGTTGGGCCACCTTCGAGAAGCCCTCGATGAATCGCCGGTAGTATCCTGCTAACCCCAGGAAACTACGGATGTCATTCACATTCTTCGGAGTCTTCCACTGACTCACGACCTCTATCTTGCCGGGATCAACCTCAATACCTCTAGTTGTCATGATGTGGCCAAGAAATGCCACTCAGTCTAGCCAGAACTCGCACTTCGAGAACTTTGCATACAACGTCTCGCGGCGAAGGGTCTCGAGCACAATACGCAAATGCTCCTTGTGCTGTTCTACGTCCCGGTAATACACCAAAATGTCGTTGATGAACACGATGATGAACTGGTCTAGATACGGATGGAAGACTCTATTCATAAGGTCCATGAACACCGCCGGCGCATTACTCAACCCGAACGACATCACCATGAACTCATAATGTCCGTACCTAGTCCAAAACGCGGTCTTAGAGATGCCAGAATCTCTAATCTTCAGCTGATGGTAGCCAAACCTTAGATCAATCTTCGAGAAGATGTTGGCTCCCCTCAGCTGGTCGAAACCTCGATGCGGGGAAGGGAATACTTGTTCTTAACGTAAGGTGATTAAGCTCACGGTAGTCGATACACATGCGCATAGATCCGTCCTTTTTCTTCACGAATAGAACATGCGCTCTCCACGGAGAAACACTCGGTCGAATAAAACAGAGATTGAGCAGTTCCTGGATTTGGACCTTGAGCTCGTGAAGCTCCTTCAGCGCCATACGATATGGGGCTTACGAAACGAGATCGCATCCGGGCACTAAGTCGATAGTGAACTCGACCTGGCGGTCCGGTGGTCCTCCAGGAAGTTGCTCCGGGAACACGTCTAAGTACGCACATACGATAGACACACTCTCCGGAGATCGTTCTGAATCCTCTCCTACCATACTCACGAGATAGCCTTGATAGCTATCCTTGGATAAACACTTCATCGCTTTAAGGGAAGAAATGACGCGGGGTACGATTCTGGACTTGGCTCCATAGAATAAGATAGGCTGATCGTCGTCGGAATAAAACATAACTTCTCGCTCCTGGTATCGGATGTCGGCTTGATAACGAGTTAGCCAGTCCATGCCAATGATTACATCGAAATCGCACATATTTATCACATAAGTATCAACCTCTAAGATTCACCCTCCAATGTCGACTTGCAGTCCACGGATCATAGAATCAGAGATACTAGTTTTTCTCGAGGCTAAGCTAACCTCGAGAGGATCGACTTTGCACACGACACTAATTTCTAAGGCCTCCAAGCAACGAGAAGAAATAAAAGAATGGGTGGCTCCGGTGTCACACAATGCAAAAATGGGCACATTGGATATAGAAAGCATGCCAGACATGGTACCTACATTGTTCACCACCGCATCGTGGGTGATGGTGTAAACTCGGGCCTGGCCTCTTGCCCTCTGTTGGTTCTGTGCTGGGGGCTGTCTTGGCTGCTGCTAACGGTGTCGTGGTGGGAGCTGCTGCTGCTGCTGATAGGGTTGCTGCTGCTGGAATGGCTGATGATAGGGCTGCTGCCTCTTGGGTTCGGGGCACGAGAGCACGTACTGAAGAAGTGTCCGGGGCTCTGACAGTTGTAGCAGACCTTCTGAGTGTAACGACGTTGTCCTGAGTGATAACAACCACAATTATGGCACCTCGGATTCTTGCCCTGAGCGACAGGGTGCTCCTCGCATCGGTCATTCTCTCCACGTTTCCCCTTCCGAGGGTCTCGGCGTGGATCAGCCTTCCCACACAAACTCACCCTCAGAAGGAATCTCGAACGCACCCTCAGAAGGAATGTCAAATGCACCCTTAGAATGAATCTCGAACGCAGAAACACAAACTCTTATGCAATTGGGACCACTTCGTTGCGGATTCTTAATACAGGGAGAAGATTTAAGTTGTAGGGTTTGATTTTTGTCGTCGACATCGAATTTTTCTTCAAAGTAAGTTAGGGAGAATTTAGGGTTAGGGAATTTGTGAAATTGGGGAAGGGAATCGATTTTTATACTGGTTTATGTGAAATTCCACGTATTTTAATTAATCTTACTAAGCAAACTGAAAATTACACGTAGATACAAACAACCGGACACGCTGGCATGTTTTGGCCGTCTGACGGGTTTTAAGTTCATTTTGTAAAAGTAAGACAAGGCGGAGATTATATTGCAATTATCCAAAGGTTTGGATTAAATTGCCAAAAGTGAAAAGGTCAAGTTTATTTGGCAATTAATCCTTTATTATTTAATTCTAATTAAGATTTTAGAAATTAATTATATTCCATAATTTAGATTCCATTAGGAGAGGAATATTCTTTCTAGAATAATCAACCTAGGGTTAGGAGACTGTGGAGTCTTCTAGAAGGGTGATGGCGGTTAGGAGGAATAAGACTTCTACATGGGAAAGGATATGGAGCATGATTTGGATTCCTAAACCTAATGGGATAAGCCCATAGTTAACACCTCCTTAAGGTCCCTAATGGAGCCTATAAATACACCATGTCTCAACCTCTTCCCCTACTATTGCAAGAGCTCGATTTTAAGGTTCCATAAGGAAGAGGAAAATCTAGATCTACATATATTCAGTAGTTTGGGAGTTTCAATTAATCGCACCACCAAGATTAGTCGAAGTAGGTGTTAAGGTAATCCGTTAGAAGATCTTAAGGTGATATATCTCAAACTTTGAAGATCTCATTTTTCCGGCCATCCTCTACCGCCGATAACCGCCGTCTGTCACCATCGACAACCACCGAAAAACGCTGCCGCTGCCCAACGCCGCCGGAACCCAGCCAGCGCCGACCAGCCCGCAGCCGTGCACAGCCAGGCCCTAACGCACAGTCCCGGCGAACCCGCGTGACGATGCCCCTGNCTGCTCGTTCGTACGCGCGTCCCGTCGAGTGCCCGCGCACGCTAGTTGCCAGTGTCCGCTCGCCCCGACCGTGACCTGTACCAGCTAGCGAGCCGCAACGCTTGTCCGCAACCGAAACCGCTGCACCCGACCGAGACGTGATCAGTTGACCCGAGCCGAGCCCGAGTCAGCCCAGCCGAGTTCTGACCGAGTCAACTCGGGTCCAACCGAGTCAACTCGGTGAACCAAGCCTAATCCAACTTACCCGAGCCCGACGAGCCCGATCTGGTGATCCATTCGTGATTAAGTGTGACTCAATCAGAATCGAGAAAGGCCAAACCCGTCAGACCATCGGGTTTTGGTGCTCAAAGGATCTCCATCAGATTGAAAGAGAATTGTGGTTAGTGATAGCCATGAGCTTATTAAGTATAAGTAGGAGATTGTTAGATGTACTGTAAAAGCTTGGCTTTCATATATGAAAAATACCGTTTTGTTCTGGCAATCGTGTTTTAGTCAAAGTATTTATGTTTGCAATTTATTTATTTATGGGGTAAAATATACAAGACCCCCTTGTATTATACGAAATCTACGCGTTTCCCCTCTGTATTCTAAAATTTGCGTCAGACCCCCTTCTATTAAGGTTTTGTATGCGTGAAACACCCAAAATTTAGACGATTTTGGGTGTTTCGCGCATACAAAACCTTAATAGAAGGGGGTCTGACGCAATTTTTAAAATACAGGGGGGAAACGCGCAAATTTCGTATAATACAGGGGGGTTTGGTGCATTAAACCCTTTATTTATGCAATCATAACTCCATTATTTTACATTGTAGATAATATGGTTCGTCATGTCAAACAGAAATATCATATGATCAGTTCCTTGTAAAATATAAATTTAATGTTTATAATTTAGACAGGCAGTGAGATTCCTATTGGAAAAAGACTGTAGTATAGTCTTGATTCAGTTGATCTTTGACTGATGGATTACACTAGTACTTATGATAAGTATTGAACAGACCACGAAAGGATAAGATTATAAGATTTACTGATCGTCGTTATAATCAAGACCTTCAGTAATTGATGCGTTCTCTTAAGCTGCAAGATAATATAAAACGGGCACATATATTCATTACTTTTAATTTACCAAGGGTGGTTCCTATTCCATTAGGATGACATACTCGCTATTTTGTTAAGTAAGAGTGTTTATATGATGTGTCG
Organism: Striga asiatica; assembly: GCA_008636005.1. Taxonomy (NCBI): domain Eukaryota; kingdom Viridiplantae; phylum Streptophyta; class Magnoliopsida; order Lamiales; family Orobanchaceae; genus Striga; species Striga asiatica. Next base: position 122,732 of record BKCP01005517.1, on the reverse strand, counting down.
TTATAAATTATTTACAGTCACTATGTCCCAGTGCGCTGAGTTGATGACGTCCCCGAAATGAGCTCAGGAAGGAATATTATGTCAAACCCTGCAGGTGGATAATTATCCGGCATAATGATTAATGAACTGAGTGGTACTAATTTCGAAAATGAAAGAAGTCAATTTAATTTAATTGTCAGGAATTAAATTAATTGATGGACGTTATATCTTAAACATAGGGAGATAAATCGGTCAATTAGATTAATATTAATTAACTATTTGGAGGTTTGATTTATTGAATAAATTGGAGCTAGATGGGGAGAGCAATAATATTACTATAGTGGGATGTTTTATTATTTAATTTTTGGAACCTCTGATGAATCCCTAGAACACATATTTTTTTCTTGTCCAAGAGTTGTCAAAGTTTGGAAGCTTGCAGGTGTTGAATGGGCAGACTTTCAGTGTCCATCACTAACCTTCAAAGCCTGGTGGACTGAAATCTCCATTATTAAAGGAAGTGCAGGAATCTTTGGATCTTCAACAATATGGAAGTCTGAAATTGATATTACAAATCAGGCCTGGAGGTAATGGATGGAGTTTGAGGAGCTAAGTCCCCAAGCTATCTAATTTCTTGTCCTATGTAAATTTTTCCTGGCTGTCTAAGGGCTGCTATTTGTGGTTGCTAAGCTCGGAACTCCTGAGTTCAGTGGTAGAGTAACTACCTACTATTCATTGCTGCAACTGCCTTCCTTTTTTTGTGTTGCTTTCTTTTTTTGGTTGGGTTTTCCATAGACTTTGTGTTTTCCTGGGTATATAGTTCTTCCCGTTTTCTTCTTTTTCTTTAGTCTGTTGGTTGTGTTGTTTAGTTCTTTGTGGGGTTATTCCCTGTTCTCACTTAGCTACTTGTTGTTAGCTAAGGTTTGTGCCTGTGTGCACACCTCTTTGTACTCTCTTTCGAGCTTTTAAACACATCTTCTGTTTCGTAAAATAAATAAACAAACAGTTGAACTAGTATATTCTATTAATTGATTGTATAAAAATGCATGGTAAATAATTGATAGGGATAGTGGATTTTTTATAATAAAATAATGGAAATAAAGAATATTTATATTAGTGGTATTCATTTATATAAATTTGGATGATGCATTTAGTGTGGATAGTTATGTATTGACTTAAGAACAGTTAATTTAAAATTGCTAGATGTGCAATTCTTTTAGTTGATAATTAACAAATTTGTAAATTGAACTTGTGATGAATGAATATAACTAATAATTGATTAATAAGTTTGCAAAACCTGGAACAGAGAAATCTTAGAGGAGTGCTTTAATCAGTCAGATAGAGATGCGATACTACAGATCAAGTCACTAAACCCTCTTTTGGGTGACAAATCGCACATTTTCTTTTCTTTTTTCTTTTTTCCCCATAAAATAAAATCAGAAGTTCAAGAACTGCACTAAATGACTCTTGGCTTCATACGCTTTCTTTGGGCCTCGGAATTTTCTTGAATTCATAATTTCCTATGCCATATTTTTCTTGTAAAGCCTGCACAATAAATCACCATTAGGCACAGATTCACTACATATTCCTCATCAAAATAGATCGTTTCAAAATAATAACGTTACTAATAGTTACTAATAGTTGTGCTTTACCTTAAGCTCTTCCTGCAGTGAAATTGTTTTAGGTTTATAGGCATCAACAGGTCCCGTTCTCGATAGGGCATTTCTTGTCTCGATAATCTCCCATTCTTGGTCATCCTTCACTTTACCTATCTCCTTACTGAATTAGAAAGAAACTTCACTTCATCAAGGGATTTATATGCAAACGCAATAATTTTCTTGCATATTTCTCATTCAGCATCATAATAAATCTTGATGGATTTTCACATAAACTACCTTGAGATATATAGGCTTATTTCAAAAGACACCAATGACCTTAGAGAACTTCAAAACTACTACCAAAACCTTCTTGAGTTTTGTATAAAAGATACGTAACATTAGATGCATCACAGAGCAAACATATAAGAAGATAGAAAAACATGTTTTTCTTGGAAGAAGATGACAATTTGTTACATTTAGCCGCGTGTAGTATGAATTATGAACATACATTTTATATAGTAATCGCACAGCACCCAACGAAATAACCAACACCATACTTGTATTAAAGATAAAAACGAACCAATTTTAGCAAGCATGACAGCAGCCAAGCAATTGTCAAGCATATGTCTTAGCCATGTTTCCTTTGGGTTCATATCAACTTCAAAACTAACCTTCCCTCTAGTAGATGGCCAAGTCCAAGAGCTCCAAAAACAGTGACTGAGATCATAGGAAGACCATATCTAACAAATGGCAATTTTCTACCCCAATGTCGGAATTTTGAAGTCGAAGTTTGAAATTTGGTACCGGATGGCGTTGCTCGATTATCGACTATCTTGTGCTTGACCAATGTGGTATTAACAGATGTCATTTGTCTGGCAAATCTCACCTGCATCCCAGTCCAACAGCGTAAACAAGAATGAACACAACTAAAATGGTATAGATATCGACTTCAAATTAAATTTATCTGTTTCTTTTCTTTGGAAAAGATACACATTCAACTATGACATAGTTTTCACTTGAATATCTGCAGTTTACAATCAAGCAAAACACAAGATGAAAACAAAGTAAAGCAAAAAATAGTAGCCAGGCTCTTTGCTAAGTTAGATAACACCATTTCTCTAGCCGACCCCACTTAGTGGGATTTGAACACCTTGTTGTTGTTGTTGTTGTTGTTGTTGTTGTTGTTGTATCATAATACTTCAATTTTCTTTCACAGGACATTACCTGATAGCTTAACAAGAAATCTTCTCTGAAAAAAGAAACTTTAGATCCAAAATACGAGTTCTTTGTTAGTGTCCCCAACAAACAGTTTATTATACCAGTTTATCTGTTACTGAGGTTACCAATACATTCTTATCTT
>BKCP01005517.1:81663-112509 GCA_008636005.1 Striga asiatica | reverse complement strand
TTTTTTTTTTTTTTCCAAAAAAATTTGTATCAACGAAAAAAAAAAAAAACTTACCTGTGATGTTTTGAAGTTGCCCTTTTTTTCCGAATTAAATTGCCCTTTTTTTCGATTTTTTTCGAATTTATTACAATTTTTTGATGTTTTGATGTGTTTTTTTATTTTTGTATCAACACAATTTTTTTTTTTTTTTTATGTCCTTTTGATGTGTTTTGATGTTTTGCCCTTTTGATGTGTTTTGTATCAACACCCTTATTTGTGATGTGCGTCCATATTTTTTATTTTTTTTTATTTTTATTTTTTTTTATTTTTATTTTTTTTATAAAAGGGCAAATATGTAAATTGGGGTGCGGTATTTAGCAAAAAGGGTGCGGTATTTAGCAACACCCTTTTTTTATCTTAGCGGTTAACAATCTAACATTTTTACTCCAAAAAATGCTAAAGCTATGCAAATGGTTCGATTAACTGTCCAATATTAGTCGAATAAGTGTCGCATATCAATCGCATAACTTCGTGTATCGAAAGAATAAGTATTGCATATCAATCCCATAACTTCACATATCGAAGGGTTATGCGAATGCTTTGGCATTTTTAACTTTTGCACTAATAGTGAAATGGACTTCACCCGGTCTTGGTTCGAGCATAACACAACAAGGATCTGCTTTCTTGTACCTTGAACGACCTCCAAACCTACAAGAACTCAATTTCGGAAATGAGGTTTTTCTGCGAAAAGCCTTCTGAGCGTGGTTGTGTTTAGGGAGGATAGACTAATCGATTTGCTTACATATTGCGATTATGATTTTAAGTCTTTATATTGATTATACTGCATGGTATTCCCGCGTTGAGCTAGTTGTTTGCTCACTCCCACTATTAACCATCTTTCAGGTTGAGCTGGTGGCTGTGGCGAAAGACGAGCGAGAGGGGGTCATTGTTAGCTATTGAACTGCTAGTTACATGCTTCCGCTTGATTATTATTATTTATTATCTCATGTTAGACTTGTTTATTTTTCGTTTGGAAACTGAACCAATGTTATTTGGGATTTTAATTCATGCTTGGGATTTTTAGAACTGGATTGATAATTGGGATTTGGATTTGATTGGATAATATTATCATGTTGGTTTTGATTTGATTATTTCGCATGATGGATCATATGTCGTTAGCATGAGATATTTGTTTCGGGATGGTTGTTCCCCGATGTTTAAGTGATTCACTTAAATCGTTTTTATGTGAAAAATTGATTAGCGCCCGTTAATTAAAATCTTTAAATTGGTTTTCGAAAAATTAACTCTGATTTTTGGAAAAATAAAACTGGTATTTTTCACTTAAAAATAACGGGGCGTTACTGCTTAACCATTAGTTTGTCTCATACAAGAACTAGTAGATAGTGATCCCTAATATATGGCAAATTCTTTTTTTTTATATATATGTTTTTTATTTTTTACTTTCTAGAGATTTGTGAATTTTATTTTATTGGAATTTTTTTGTTCTTGTTTATGAATTTGTCTCTAAGAATTTTTAATTGTTAAATATTTAATAATTTTTTTTTTCAAAATTTATACCATATAGCTAGTATTGATATTTGCGAATTTACTTTCTATGAATTTGTGATCCTATTCTATGGTAATATTTATATATGTTAGGAATTTGTTACTAAATATTAAGAATTTCTTAATTGTGAAATTTGTAATAAGAACTTTCTAAATTATTCAGGATAGAGCTATACGGTTCCGGTCCCCTACCCACGGTGGGTAAATATTAATATGTCCACCTCTTACGTGGCACGTACACATCATCAATTATTCTCTCCTACAACTCCATATTTATAAGTTATTTTTCTTTCTTGTCCCCGACTTATTTTTCTCTGAAAAAGAAGACGGCGAAATTGAATTGAGCCCAATAACAAAATCAATCGGCTTCGCCTTCTACGGCAGACGAAATTCATGAGTCATACCAGGCCGACGGACAACAGACGCAATTGACGAGCCATACCAGAAGTGAAGGCGAAGCTCAGTTTCAGGGTCGCCCGATACCGAAATCAATCGACTTCTCCTTCGACGGCGGGCGAAATTGACGAGCCATACCCAGTCGACGGGCGACGAACGCAATTTATCCTTGGACTTTCAATCTTCAAAGGGGTTCCCCTATACTTCGATCTGAACTTTTTGAAGAAATGGATAGTGCTGAACAAGAAATTATAGTATCAGAAATGGAACCCAAAGTTTTTAAGGTTAGTAGAGTGCATTTTTATCTGCTCATGTTAGTTTAGGAATAGAAAAGCCATCACATTTTTTAACTGGTTCTTTCTTAGTTAAACTCAAGTTATGCAGTGTCATCCACTAGATTGATTGTCAAATGAATTTCTTATTCTTTTCCACATTTTGTGTTGCAGGCATGCTACATTTTATCTACAGAGATGCCTTAGTTGAAGATGACCTGATAGCATCCAGCTGTTGTTCATCTCCTTTGATTAGTGACACATTGACTGTGACGTTACTTGCAGCAGCTGATCGTTAAGATTTTGGATGAAAAACGAGCTGCGGGAAGGAGCTACAATCGACGTTAATGAAAAGATCCATCTGACAGAAGTATGAGAGCTTGCCCTTAAAAGAGATCCTTAAGATGTGAAAACTCTTGCAAGATGGTTATGCTTCATTTGAGAGTGCAAGATAATTATGCTTCATTTGAGAGTGGTCTGAGGCAAAACATCTCCATATTGGTTGTAATGGTTTAAACAGTCAAAATATTTCAGTTTATCAAGATTTTAGTTTTATTCATACCACTCGCCACAAGAGGAAAAAAAAGATGACATTTTTCTTTATGATCCATATTTAAAATAGTGCTTGCGAGTCTCTCTCTCATTGCAATTCTATGCAACTGGCAAACGTCAATGGTACCAATGATTTACTGAGATTGTCTTCGAATGAATTGAAACAGGATTTGAAGTAAATTAGTGGTCGTGTACATTTCCAGACAACATCCCTGCAAAAACGAATCATTTAACAAAAAATATGTTTTGGTGCAAAGTCTTGTGGGGTATGTGAAATCCTTAAATCCGGCTTTGTAATGTTAGAGAAAAACAACATGAGAAGAATAAAGTCTTTTAAACAAGAATTTCATGTCAATGAATGTTTTTTAAATAAGAACTTAATGTAACTGTTCAAACAAAACCAAAGTTGGAGTGCTGCTAATATAAGATTTTTTGCCACATTGTTTATACAACATTAAATCACTGCTATTGGTCAATAGTGAATGGAATAAACTGCATCCATGCTTCCATGAGATTCATCTTTTTGTACTGCGCCACAAATACCGCTGCTTACAATCTTTGTCTGCTTTAGGGTCAAAGATCTTCACACACGTTCTCGGGCTTAATACACATGTTCTCGGGCTTAATCCCTCTAGTAAATAGCCTTCCCCGTTTGCTCTTAATAGGCGGTAGCTTGAATCTCGACCAATTAAACCCTTTACCGCTGCAAAGATTTCAAATGAATAGGTCAATGTTTGTGTTTCTGGATAGGTTTTCTTCGTAGCTTTTTTCTGCTGTGACATAACATTTTAGAAAAGTTGCTAAAACTCTCCTGAGAATCAGGTTATCACATAATTCTCAAAAAAAATTAAAAGCTCTAGGTTAGTTATTATTTTTTTCTGGGTTTATTTGTAAGTCCTCCAGATCTCAATTTTGATTATGCAATTATTCCTAAAATTTATAGTAAGATCAAAATCCAAAAACTAGACAATTTACAAAAAATTTATGAACCTGCTATTTATCATATGAACTTTTTTTTCCAACTCCACTACAACAACAACCAATCTCTCTCCCTCCCTAAATTGAAGCCATCTCCAATGATGAGTTCATTGCCAATATCACCATCCACTTCTATCAGAAGCATAAGAGAAATCAAATATAGCACCCAAAAGTAACAATAATTGCCAGGATATAAATTAGTAATTTGACCCTGCAAATGGTGCAAGTTGAAGCCATTTAAACATAAAAATAGAGCTCAACACAACACATATGAACTAACCAGTACCACACACAATCAGTAAATACATGAGATCCAATAATAAAATAATAAACATAAACTATTGATCAACATGAATGTAACCTGAGGAAAAAGATAAAAAAAAAAAAAAAAAATCAACATGAATGTATACGCAAATCATCAATGACAGAGCAAAATATGATAGTATTTAGAACTTCATGTTCAAACTTGCAATAAAAACTAAAATGTTAGGTTGAAGAAGTGAAATAATTTTTGCAGACAAACAAGAAAGGAATAACCTCTCGAGTCTCGTGTGTGGGAAAAAAAAAAAAACTGAGTTTCGCCTTCACTTTCGGTATGGTTCGTCAATTGCGTCCGTCGGCTCGGTATGACACGTCAATTTCGTCCGCCGTCGAAGGCAAAGCCGATTGATTTTGTTATTGGGGCTCAATTCAATTTCGCCGTCGTCTATTTCAGAGAAAAATAAGTCGGGGACAAGAAAGAAAAATAACTGATAAATAGCTTATCGGTTCCGCTCCCCAACCCGTGGTGGGTAAATATTAATATGCCCACCTCTTACGTGGCACGTACACATCATCAATTATTTTCTCTCTTACAAATCCATATTTATCAGTTATTTTTCTTTCTTGTCCCCGACTTACTTTTCTCTGAAAAAGATGACGGCGAAATTGAATTGAGCTCCAATAACAAAATCAATCGGCTTCGCCGTAGACGGCGGACGAAATTGACGAGTCATACTGGGATGACGGACGACGGATGCAATTGACGAGCCATACCGGAAGTGAAGGCGAAGCTCAGTTTCTGGTCACCCTATACCGAAATCAATCGGCTTTGCCTTCGACGGCGGGCGAAATTGACGAGCCATACCCGGCCGACGGGCGACGAACGCAATTGATCCTTGGACTTTCAATCTTCAAAGGGGTTCCCCTATACTTGGATCTGAACTTTTTGAAGAAATGAATAGTGTTGAACAAGAAATTGTAGTATCAGACATGGATCCCAAAGTTTTAAGGTTAGTAGAGTCCATTAATCTGCTCTTGTTAGTTTAAGGATAAAAAGGCCATCACAATTTTTAACTGGTTATTTCCTAGTTAAATTCAAGTTATGCAGTGTCATCCACTAGATTGATTTTCAAATGAATTTCTCATTCTTTTCCACATTTTGTGTTGCAGGCATGCTACATTTTATCTACAGAGATGCCTTAGTTGAAGATTACCTGATAGCATCCAGCTGTTGTTCATCTCCTTTGATTAGTCACACATTGACTGCGAAGTTACTTGCAGCAGCTGATCGTTATGATTTTGAATGAAAAAAACGAGCTACGGGAAGGAGCTACAATCAACGTTAATGAAAAGATCCATCTGACAGAAGTATGAGAGCATGCCCTTAAAAGAGATCCTTAAGATGTGAAATTCTTGCCAGATGGTTATGCTTCATCTGAGAGTGCAAGATAATTATGCTTTGTTTGAGAGTGGTCTGAGGCAAAACATCTCCATTTTGGTTGTAATGATTTAACCAGTCAAACGATTTCAGTTTTATCAAGATTTTAGTTTTATCCATACCACTCGCCACAAGAGGGAAAAAAAAAAGATGACATTTTTCTTTATGGTCCATATTTAAAATAGTGCTTGCGAGTCTCTCTCCCATTGCAATTCTATGCAACTGGCAAACGTCAATGGTACCAATGATTTACTGAGATTGTCTTCGAATGAACTGAAACAGGATTTGAAGTAAATTAGTGGTCGTGTACATTTCCAGACAACATCCCTGCAAAAACGAATCATTTAACAAAAAATATGTTTTGGTGCTAAGTCTTGTGGGGTATGTGAAATTCTTAAATCCGGCTTTGTAATGTTAGAGAAAATCAACATGAGAAGAATAAAGTCTTTTAAACAAGAACTTCATGTCAATGAATGTTTTTTAAATAAGAACTTAATGTAACTGTTCAAACAAAACCAAAGTTGGAGTGCTGCTAATATAAGATTTTTTGCCACATTCTTTATACAACATTAAATCACTGCTATTGATCAATAGTGAATGGAATAAACCTCATCCATGCTTCCATGAGATTCATCTTTTTGTATTCCATCTGCGCCACAAATACCGCTGCTTACAATCTCTGTCTGCTTTAGGGTCAAAGAGGTTCACACACGTTCTCGGGCTTAATCCCTCTAGCAAATAGCCTTTCCCGTTTGCTCCTAATAGGTGAAAGCTTGAATCTCGACCAATTAAACCCTTTACCGCTGCAAAGATTTCAAATGAATAGGTCAATGTTTGTGTTTCTGGACAATTTTCATTTGTAGCTTTTTTCCATTGTGACATAACATTTTAGAAAAGTTGCTAAAACTCTCCTGAAGATCAGGTTATCACATAAACCCCAAAAAAAAATTTCTAGGTTAGTTATTATTTTTTTTCTGGGTTTATTTGTAAGTCCTCCAAATCTTAATTTTGGTTATGCAATTATTCCCAAAATTTATAGCCAAGATCAAAATCGAAAAACTAGACAACTTTACAAAAAAATTATGTACCTGCTATTTATCACATGAACTTTTTTTGCCAATTCCACTACAACAACAACCAATCTCTCTCCCTCCCTAAATTGAAGCCATCTCCAATGATGAGTTCATTGCCAATATCACCAGCCACTTTTCTATCAAAAGCATTAGAGAAATCAAAGGTTCGTTGGGTGAAAGTTTCCAAGGTAAAAAAAGAACTATAAATGTCTTGAACAAAAAGGCAGATAGCACCCAAAAGTAACAATAATTTTCAGTATATAAATTAGTAATTTGACCTTGCAAATGGTGTAACTTGAAGCCACTTAAACATAAAAATAGAGCTCAACACAACACATGAACTAATCAATACCACACACAATCAGTAAATACATGAGATCCAATAATAAAATAATAAACATAAAATTGTGAATCAATAATATTTTTGATAATATTAATATTGATCAACATGAATGTAACCTGAGGAAAAAGAAAAAAAAAAAAAAAAAATCAACATGAATGTATACGCAAATCATCAATGACAGAGCAAAATAGGATAGTATTTAGAACTTCATGTTCAAACTTGCAATAAAAACTATTTTCAATTTCCTTTTTCTTAATTTTGTTAATCAGACATATAATTCAGAAGAGTAGCACAAACTAAAACAAAACTAGGTTAGGTTGAAAAAGGGAAATAATTTTCGCAGAAAAACAAGAAAGGAATAACTTCTCGAGTCTCGTGTGTGGGAAAGAAAAACTGAGATCAGCCGGCTGTGGGAGGTGCGACCCTGAAACTGAGCTTCGCCTTCACTTCCGGTATGGCTCGTCAATTGCCTCCGTCGTCCGTCGGCCTGGTATGACTCGTCAATTTCGTCCGCCGTCGAAGGCAAAGCCGATTGATTCTGTTATTGGGGCTCAATTCAATTTCGCTGTCGTCTTTTTAAGAGAAAAATAACTCGGGGTGGATTTGTAGGAGAAAAAATAATTAATGATGTACGTGGCACGTAAGAGGTGAGCATATTAATATTTGCCCACCGTGAGTAGGGGAGCAGATATAAATAAATTGAAATATTGATTTATGGTGATTGCACCATCCCCAGTTAGAATCTCACTTTAGAGGTGAGCATATTAATATTTGCCCACCGTGAGTAAGAGAACATATATAAATAAATTGAAATATTGATTTATGGTGATTGCACCATCCCCAATTAGAATCTCACTTTAGAGGTGAGCATATTAATATTTGCCCACCGTGAGTAGGGGAACAGAAATAAATAAATTGAAATATTGATTTATGGTGATTACACCATCCCCAGTTGGAATCTCACTTTGTGGTTTGCAGTTTGCACAACTTTATCATGAACTAGTGCGTATCCCGTGCGATGCACGGGTAAACAATATTAGTTAATGATTATATATTAAAGATGAAGTTAAATAATATTAACTAATAATTATAAATTAAAGATGTGAACTTCATACGTAATATAATTTATCGTATATGAGTTGTAAACAATATATAATTATCTTGTATAAAAGAATTTGAAAAAAATGATTGTTTAAAGTATTAAAAACGTCTAAAATATTATATAACATATGTAAAAGTATCTAAAATTTTAAATATCATTATTGAAAGATGTGGACTCATCTAAAAATTTTTTAAACTATTTTGTAAAAAAAAACATGCCTAAAATTATTTATATTTAACATATGTATATGTATATGTGTATGTGGACATGTATAATGTGTACAAAATTGTCTAAAAAATATGTTCAAAATTATATAAAATCTTATGAGTCTAATAACAGATATTGTCTCGCGAAAAAAGCAAAGCAAGGCATTGAGATGATATCGATAATTAAAACATAACTTCCATGTAAGTTATAACAAATAAAATAGAATTTTATATCTAAAATTACCATGCTTTATAACTCTTATTCTCTTTTTATGTAATACATAATCTTTTATCACATATCTAAAAAGTATTCAAAATATTTTACATTATTTTTGAAATATGTGTGAAGTCACCTAAAATTTTTTTAAACTATTTTGTAAGGAAAACAATGTCTTAATCTAGAGAATATGTAAAATTTGTCTAAATATTTTTAAAACATTAAGAATACCTAAACTATTATATAAAGTGTGTAAAAGTATCTAAAATATTATATATTATTCTTGAAAAATATGAAATTATCTCATTTTTTTCTAAACTATTTTATAAAAAAAGTATCTAAAATCACTTAAAGTTAACATTTCTCTCTCTATATATATACACGAATGTGTAAAAAAAATTACTCAAATAACATGTTTAAATTATATATAATATTATATATAAAAATATATTTAGAGTTATATCCACTGTTATATATTATAGTCTAAAAAATCGTTGATCTAACAAACATTAATAATTTTAAGCAAAAATATTAGTAATTACAAATAACATAAAAAAATAATTAGACAATACAACATGCACTAATTTTGTTATATAGTATAAAAAATTCTTATTAGAGGACTTATATTTTGGAGAATTGCTTTTTTATATAGTAAATACCCTAAAAAAATTTATTAGACAATAACTCGGACTTATATTTTGGAGAATTGATTGAGCAAGGTATTCGTGACTTTAAATAAAATCGGATAGAGTTTTGGAGAGGTCGATTTTTTTAAATGCTGACATTTAATTTATAAGATTCTTTAATTTGTGAAGGATTGAAAATCAAAATTCGTGGTATTATTATTTTTTAATATAAAATAAGTGTTATATTAAGGAGATTTAATAGGATAAGATTTTTTAATGGGATAAGATTTTCTAACGCAAAAGCAGTGCATTGGTCAATTACAAAATAACAACATCCCAAAAATCTTGGAAAGCATTAATTGCACAAGGAAGCTAATAGAAAAATATTTATTACCATTAATGACAAGTAATTCATGCAAAACATGTTGACTAAGAATTTGACTTACCATTTTTAAAAAATGGTTATTCTTTTTATATAATGATAGATGAAAATTAAAATTGATTTTACCGATGAAAAATACAATAAAAAATAAAATTGATTTTAATAATGACACGGTGGCTTCTAAAATAATAATAATAATAAAAATGAAAATAACTGATTGTTGGGTTAACTGAAAATTCTTTCTAATAATAATAATAATAAAATGAAAATGACTGATTGTTGGGTTAACTGAAAATTCTTTCTATTTTCTTGGTTTCCTCTATGTTAGCAGAAATTCAACGGAACACAAAAATAGTTTGATCCATTGTTCACTTCGTTTTTTCCCTTCTATGCTTCTTCAATTTTCTAGATGCAAAAGCAACAAAAAAAAAACTATTTTTCTTTTTCATATGTGTGTACAAGGCCGTCATCTTGCATGTATCATGCACATCTCCTAAACATCTCATCCAGTTAGATCTCGAGAGCAATCGTTGTCCACCAGACTTAAACCACAAACGAAGCCTGCAGAAGCTAGCAAACAAGTGAGAAGATAACATAGTTTTGGGCAACTTCAGCAATAAATAGAGCAGAACGAAGTATCATCCAAACAAGATCAAAGAAAAACAGCAGGCCAATCCCATTTAAGTATTTCTCTCTCTTTTTATCTATGATCTTTGGCTTGTTCCATTAAAGTGACTAATGAGCCTCTGAAACATCAGAAACGACAATGAGCCGAAATTTTGAGAAGTTCCATTTAGCTGAGAAACCGAAGATGTATATGGCAAATCTTGTGCTATCCTTCCAAATCATATGCAATGCAGCCTTTACAGAGATAACTCTCTAGGCATGATATGCAAACAAGATTTTTATGCACCAAAAAAAAGAAAAACAAAAAACAAAAAAACAAAAAACAAAAACAAAAACAAAAACAAAAAAAGAATCACACTTTAAACAGATCAACAATTCACTTACTCGGAGCACTCACTAAGAAGCAGCTTCATAGTTTCGAAGCAAATATGAAAGGACTATTTCATTCCACACGTCTGGCAGTCCAGGCAAACACCAGTGGCTGCAGTCGGATAAGGATGGCCGGTCACTCCACGTGCCCACATGTGCATCACTTCTAAATGCTGACATGGGAGTTACGTGAACAACAGTCACGGGAACAATCATAGTATTAACCACCTCGAAAACGGTATCTGAAAACGGACTATAGTCCTTCCCTTCGACTTCTGAAAGAGGTAACTGAGACACTTCGCACTCTCGTAGAGTTAGGTTCCTGATACAGGCAGACATCCCAAGAGCCGTTATTTGATGTAAACATTTCTTAAAAGATATATATTGACACACATAGTTAATGTGAAGATTTACATGCATATTTTTATATCCACATATAAGAAAAATATGTATTGATTACAATAACCTAAGCAGTTATATTCTTTTAGGGAGAGGAAAACTTTAAACACTCAACAGAAAGGATAATTAAAGAGATAGTGGAGAGAATAGGAATTCATAATTTTTTGTCACATGTAATTGATGAATATTTTCAAGTTTCAGAATATGAAAAGGAATTAGTTAATAAACAGCGTAGATACCTCCAGTGAGATGGTTCAAAGGTTCGAAAGAAGACGCGTGTTTTATCTGGATTGATCATATGGTCCACCCAAGATGCCCAAGTTTGTAAAGCAGTTCGGTAGGCTTCGGCAATGGGCATTCCGAGTTTCAGCGATTTGCCAACCTGGAAATAGCATCCCCTGTCAAAAGCATCAAATTCAACTTAACATGTACTTCAGGACAAATAACAGGAGTATCACAATTCTCTCTCTCTCTCTCTCACACACACACATACACATACAGAGAGAGAGAGAGAGAGAGAGAGAGAGAGAGAGAGAGTAACTACTAGAAAAGAAAACAATTCACTGTGTTGGAGACTTTTTCTATAGACTTCCTAACTCATAATCAAGAGATAAAATAGTAGAATCCAGCTTATAACATAATATTGGTTAGAGAAATCATAAAGACAATACACTACAATCAGCTAGTCACACAAACAATTACTGGCCTAGAGATCATTTCCTCTTATCAGAGTGCCACCTATACAAATTAGTAAAGTCCAAGAGGCGAACAGGAACTGCAGCAGTTCGAATACCCAAAATACTCAACAGACTTCACGCGTTTTTCTATTATAAGAGACACAAGACTAAATATTGTTTCATATATTTCTCTGAAAGAGTGCAGCCTAGTTATACTACTATGGAAGACCTGGTTCACATTTCAAAATACAACTTAAACTTTCATCAGAACATAATAGCATTTCAAACTTCTATGTCCCACAGATGCAGCAAGGAAAAGAAAAATTCACCCTTTCATTCATCCACTTCAATAATATTGCATTCTATTCAAAAATCTTGTAGGCATGAAGGATAAAAGATCAACATCAATTTTTAGAGTAAGCTAACAAACACAAAACGGAACATTTTTCTTAGTATAATAACGACTCCTATGGGCAAGTAAACTACTGTAAGATAGAGTAGAGAATACATTGCAGTGGCAAATGAATGTTGGCAATGATAAAAAACAAAAAGAAAAAAAGAGGAAGAAGAAGAAGTAGAAAGAAAACAGGTCAAGGATGCTTTCGCATTACTTTACTTGATCAAAAAAGTATAGATACAAAAAAAGTACAATAATACTAATAAATGGAAAGAAAACGGAACTTACGTCCCAAAAAGCTTCCCCGGAACCCACCACTGACCAGAATTGAAAATCAGAATATCCGAATCAATCCACTCTTTACTGATGTCATCCAGCTTGTCCAATTTAAGTGTCGACCGAACTCTCCTGGGCACATTCTTGGGCGCCCAGTTGTGTTGCACGAGAAACACCGATCGGTAGAACTCAATTGTGAAATTAAAGGTACTAAACCTCACACGCAAGAACCTAATCTGCTTTGTTATCATATTTCCATTGACTTCATAAACGCTTCGTTTATTCTCCACGCCCGTGATCAGCAGACATATCAAAGACTCCCACTGAGTCCGACTCATAGAGTCACCAACAAAAACAACTCTCTTATTCCGCAGAGCTTCCAGAACACGCTGCGTGTTAACTCTCGGGATTTCACAGTTTTTGGGCTTCCACCTCCATTTCAGATAATCCTCATCCTCACGGCCATTCATCAAGCAGTTAAACCCTTGCTCCACAAAAGGGCACTCAGAGGCATTATACAGGGGATAACTATCATCAAGCACCCAATGCCCGTCAAACACATCACAAGCGTCAGATGAACTGTTTAACCCCGAAAAACCAACATCACGGTCATGGAATGCGTGAGTGAGGTTTGGGAGGACGTACAAGTACCCACAGCCGGTGGCCAAAAGGAAGGAGACCAGGGACCCAATTGCAATTAGAGCACGGAACAGCCTCGAGACGCAACTCTTTCTACTCACTCTCGGGCTGCCCACACTCGCGGCCCTTTGTTTGAAAGAAACACTTCTACTGAAACTACTCATTCTATCACTGCAAAACCGCATAAATCCCTCATACCCGTAAAAGACCAAATCAAATGACTAAACCACAGAATAGAAACGTGCCCAATCAGATAAAGGCCGCCATAAAAGAATCAAAGCACTTTTGTTAACAATCACTCGCATACCATCTGGAATAAAAATTGATTTAAAGAAGTTCGCTGATTTACCATTTTCCATTCGAAAGCTTCAAGAATTGGAGCGGTGAATCTCATTCAGAAACTGCATCCCGACTGAGAAACACTAGAAAGACCAGATGAGCGCCGAATATTTGTCCAGAGCAAAAATATGCCCCGCGCTCAATAGGACATTTTTCTCTTGAAACTTTCATAAAATCGGGGAACACCAAGATCGGAGATTATGCATGCGGCGATACTGTTGAGATGCAGTATTTGTGGAGAAAGTGAAAAGTTTGAGTAGTAGTCGGCATTGAGGAATGGAGTTGAGATTTGGAAGGCAGCAGGTGAGATAGGAGGAAGATGGTGAAGATCGAGAGAGAGAGAGTGGGTGGGAAAGCTACAGAATAAAAGATAAAAAGAAATAAAAATAAGAGAGAGAAAATACGTGGAATGCAGAGCGGTTAGCCATTTGGTGGAGGTTATTATATTATTATTCCTTCCTCCGAGACAGAAACCAGAGCACTGGCTACCTCGCCTCTGGAACCAATAAATATAAATAAAGTACTATCAATAATGGCAACTTTTTTTTAAAAATGCTACAGGTACATAATAAATATACATAGGCCTCGTTTGGTAGATAGCGGATTGAAGATAAATTAGCGGATTGAACTTAATTGAGAGGTTTGACCCGTCAAATCCGCTATTGAGCTTGTTTGGTAAATAACTTATTTGATAAGTTTTTTGAGCCCAAAACTCTAATTTAGAAAAAGCTCATTAGAGTAGCTTTTTGGGATAGAGGATTTACAATTGAGAGGTTTTACTTATAACTTTTTAATTTGTCTTATTTATTTTACAATCTACATTGGTTTATAGAGTTAATAAATAATAATATGTCATCCATATGATTAATTTATCTAGAAAAATATAAAATTCATAACTTCTTCATCAAGTGTTAGTAAATTTAAAAAAAAAATATATATTTATAAATTATCAAATAAAGAATATTAAATGTTTTAATATATTATTATTAAAAGAATACACCATAAATAATAAAATGTCCTTATTGGTCATTTTGCAATGTCAAACAGCTATAAGCTTTCAGCTATTTACCAAACACTTATTTAAAAACCGCTAATGCAATCCGCTGGTCAAATCAGCTAATATAATCCGCTATTCACTATCCGCTGATACAATCCGCTATCCGCTATCTACTATCCGCTGATCGCCAAACAAGGCCATAGAGGTGTACATAACACTCACATGGAGTGGAGTTCACTTGATTTTTTATTTTTGGTAGGTCCCACTCAATGTAAGTATTATGTACACCCCTATGTACACTATTATATACATGTAGCATTTTCCACTTTTTTTTACACCTCAATATATACATGTTTTTTTTAACCTATTGTTCTATCAAAAAAAAAATTTTTTCCACCATACAACTCACAAAACTATATGTGATTTAATAAAAATCACAACAATAGCGAAATTTTGTCTTATATATATTCACAAATATCTAAATCGGACGCATAATTAACTGTTATACGAAACATAATTGCATATCTATTAATCTCATATCCAAATCCACCGCATACTTTTTGTTTTGCGAATTTATTTCACATTTATAGTTACCGCATTTCCAAATTGATAGTTACATATTTTACGAATATGCGGCAAGTTTTCGCATATTTTACGTCTCTCATATCCAAATCGGATGCATTATTAACAAGTATGAGAAACACTTACGCATATTATGCAATCGTGAATCCAAATCAAACGTTGCATATTTTACAATTATGTGACGTAGTTTCACATAGTTAACGAATCGCATATTCAAATCCATCGTATAATTTACCATATACGAGAACTTCTCACATATTTTGCTATCACATATCCAAATCGAACGTCGCATATTTTATATTATGCGACATATTTTCGCATAGTTGTCAAATCGCATATCCAAATCTATCGTATAATTTACTATATCCGATAATGTTTCTCATATTCAAGAACCGCATATACAAGAGTAAAATCCTTATACTCCAACCGCCAAAAAAAAAATATAACTAGGCATGTTTGATGGAAAAAAATAGATAGATAGGGCTTCGCGCAAAAAGTAGATCACGATCCGCTTTCATGGCGTGGATTGTACCGAGGTAAGGATGATGCTTGCCACCGAGTGTCTTTCAAGAAATGTCAAGAGAAGGTAGACATACACCGATGCCCTGCTGGAACACGCCGGCGAGGCGGTCCATCTCACGGATCGATATCGGATACCAAACACGTACATACATGATTTCGAATATACCTTAGGCATGCTCCTAAAGTATGAACAGAGAAGTACCTTTCTCCGAGGCTTTGATTCGATGTGAGCGATCTTCTAGTCTGTGTCCCGACCACGTTTGGACGCCAGATGGACGACGATCTACCAAACGGTTGGAAGGAGCAGATTGCGTCTCGTCTTCTCCGAACTCTTAACGTCACTTCTCCTCACGATGGCGGCTGAAAGTGTCACGTTCTGTGATAAATGAGTAGGGTCCAAGATGTGTAATCCCTCCTTTTATAGAGGTCCTTAGGCCAGACTAGGGATATCTTAGAAGGTATAGATTTTGGGCTTCCTACGGGCCCAAATTCTTATGTTCAGCCCATAACACAATTTGTCCCGTAAATATTAATTCATTCCACTAGAGAATTAATATTGCACTCCCGTCCTATCCCGAAATGAATCAGGGCTTTTATTAGACTCGATATAATTCCCGTGTTTAAGATATCGCACGTCCATTAATTATTAAAGCTTCTGATTGCTTTAATTAATTAATATCTTTTATTCCTTAAGTAGTACCACTCAACCTTATTATCGTACGGATTAAATCCACCTGCAGGGTTTGATACGATAATCCTTATGAGTTTCTTAAGGGGACGTCACCAACCCGGATGTCCAGGACACGGTTCCCTAATGCCAATAAATAGATATCATGCAGACAATGGTTTTACCTAAGATACGGAGCATATTGAACCAATACTTGGTTCTCACCCATGGTAAATCAAAGTAACAAACAAATATCCCACATATCTAAGTATTACAGTCAGGGTTAAGAATTAGTAGAGTCACCGAGACCTTGGTTCTTCATGATGGTCAGAACAGAAGAACATGTCTCAACTGTGATCCATTCAATGCGACGCAGCGCACTAATATAAACCAATAGCCAAGACAAGCTACATACAGTTTATACTACAACCTACACCGATAGTCATGTCCATAACTATCTCAGTTGTGAATACCATTTATATCTTATAAGGAACCGACAATGTAATCTTCTGTGTGACTACTAACACACCACATTGTCTACAATATAAGATAATTGGACATTTAGCATACAAGCAATTATAAAGAATGCAACAATGTAAAAACATTTATTTCAGTCAAATGGGAAATTGAATAAATACAATCCAAAAGCTCACATAAAAGTTTGCTTTATAGTATAGTCCAACGATCTCCCACTTATACTAAAGTTAGACTTTTAGTATACAAACGCATGTCAAAACAATTCTCCCACTTATACTCAAAGTCTATCTGCCACACATCGTAAACCAAGACCCTCTATGTGTTTCTCGAAGACATTGGCAGTCAGAGTCTTCGTGAAGGGATCAGCTAGGTTATCCAACGATACTATCTTCGTCACAACCACATCTCCTCATTTTACGATCTCTCGTATAAGGTGGTACTTTCTCTCGATGTGTTTGCTGGCCTTATGTGCTCGGGGTTCTCTCGAGTTTGCGACTGCACCAGCATTGTCACAATAAATTGTAATACACTTAGGCACACTCGGAGATACCCCTAAGTCCAGTAAGAAGCTCCTAAGCCAAACAGCCTCCTTTGTTGCCTCTGATGCAGCAACGTATTCGGCCTCCATGGTGGAATCTGCGATGCATTTCTGCTTCACCTCCTCCATGAGATCGCTCCGCCTCCCATCATAAACACATAACCTGAGGTCGACTTTATCTTATCTCGCTCAGCTTAGAAATCAGAATCTGTGTAACCCAAAGGAGTGAGACCGTTTGACTGGTAATAAGCATATAATCTCGAGTTCTTTTCAGTTACTTGAGAATATGCTTTACCACAGTCCAATGTCCTTGACCAGGGTTAAACTGATATCTCACTACCATGCCTACCGCATAACAAATATCAGACCTCGTGCACAACATGGCATACATAAGGCTTCCTACAGCCGAAGCATAAGGAACCTTAGCCATTTCCTCCATCTCCTTTTGTGTCTTTGGACACATATCCTTAGATAGAAGAACTCCATGCCGAAAAGGTAGCAACCACCCTTTCTTGGAGTTCTGCATGCTGAAACGAGCAATCACAGTACCAATGTAAGCGACTTGGGATAAACACAAACATTCTCTTCTTCCTGTCACAAATGACCTTGATTCAAAGAATGTACGATGCCTCACCCAAGTCCTTCATTTGAAACTGTTCTGAAAGCCATAACTTTACGTCTGACAATACCTTGACATCGTTGCCGATGAGAAGAATATCATCTACGTATAGTACTAAGAATACCACTACGTTTCCGTTGCTCATTTTGTCTACACAACTTTCCTCTTGACATGGATCAAATCCATAGGACATGATCACCTCGTCAAAACGAATATTCCAAGACCTAGAAGCTTGCTTTAGTCCATAAAGAGACTTCTTCAGCTTCCACACTCGATGCTCTTGGCCTTTCTTCACATAACCCTCAGGTTGCTGCATATAAATGTCTTCATCCAAGTTTCCGTTAAGGATAACTGTCTTGACATCCATTTGCCAAACCTCATAGTCCATGTGAGATGCTATGGATAAGAAAATCCGGATCGACTTTAACATGGATACCGGTGAGAAGGTGTCATCATAATCGATTCCCTCTTTCTGAGTAAAACCCTTCGCAACCAACTGTGCCTTGAAGGCAACAACTTGCCCATCAGATCCTCTCTTACGCCTATAGACCCATTTGCACCCAATGGCTTTCTTGCCCTCAGGAAGGTCCCTAAGGTCGTATACCTCCATAGCATTTATAGATTCGATCTCAGAATCCATAGATTTCTGCCAAAAATCTGCATCTACGTCTTGGATTGCCTCATTGTAGGTCCAGGGATCACTATCATGATCTTCACTTGGGATCAAGTCCGAAGACTCTCCCATAAACATGAAAAGATCGGGCTGACGAACAACCCTCCTACTACGACGAGGCAGTTCAGGTGTAAATACATCAGAGTCAACACGTTGTGTAGTCTCTTGTGGTAAATCCTCTTGTACACTAGGTATGACATTGTCTTCCCTCAACTCTTTGAGAATAATCTCATTCTTGGACTTATTCTCACTCATATAGTCTTCTTCTAAAAACCGGGCATTGGTGCTTACCACCACCCTTTGGTCTGTAAGACTATAAAAGTAACCACCTCTCGTTCCCTTTGGGTAACCTACAAACAGCCGTACTTCTGTTCTAGGTGCCAACTTATCAGCTTCCTTATCCAACACATGTGCTGGGCAGCCCCAAATCTGAATGTGGTTTAAACTGGGCTTGCGCCCGGACCACAATTCTATTGGAGTTTTCGAAACCGATTTAGAAGGCACGAAGTTAAGAACGTAAGCCGTTGTTTCCAAGGCGTATCCCCAAAACAAGATAGGCAATGAAGCATAGCTCATCATCGATCTCACCATTTCCAACAGTGTCCTATTCCTTCTCTCTGCTACGCCGTTCTGTTGGGGAGTACCAGGCGCAGTCAGCTGGGATGTAATCCTATTCTCCAATAAATATTGCCTAAATTCATTGCTAAGGTATTCGCCACAACGATCAGATTGCAGTGACTTGATACTTTTTTCTTGACGGTTCTTCGCTTCTGCCTTGAATTCTATGAACTTGTCAAAGCATTTAGACTTGCGGTGCATCAAGTAAATGTACCCATATCTCGAGTAATCGTCAATAAAAGTAACGAAATACTCAAAACCACCTCTAGCTTGAATAGACATAGGCCGACACAAATTAGAGTGAATCAATTCCAACACATTATTGGACCTATTCCCCTTGGCCTTAAAAGACCTAGAAGTCGTCTTGCCTCCAAACAGGATTCGCAGACTGGAAATGGTTCAACTTGGAAAGAATCCAAGAAGCCATTACCTACCAGCCTCCTTAGGTGCCAAAGATATGTTTGATTTGACTGAGAAGGTTCCTTTCTCTTGTTTAGTGATGAAGATGCATGAGCCTCAGTCACAGTATGATATGCACAAGTGATAGTATAAAGACTGTTAACCAACAGGCCAGAACAGATGAAAGAGTTATTTCTCATCATAACAACATTGTCATTAAAAATAATTGAATATCCATCCAAAAACAACTTCGGAACCGAAATTAAATTCTTCCGAAAACTCGGCACGTATAAAACGTTCTTTAATACTAAAACAGTATCAGAAAATAATAAGTGCACATCTCCCACTGCCACCACTGCCGCTCGTGCAACGTTGCCCAAGCTGATGGTAATCTCGCCTTCACTGAGCTGCCTTCTTTGCAGAAACCCCTGCAAAGTATAACAAACATGATCAGTGGCTTCTGTATCTACTACCCAAGAACTGGTAGAACAAGCCGCAAAACATGTTTCGACAACTAAAGCAAGAGACGTACCAGGAACGTCCTTGAGGGGACAATCTGACTTCCAATGTCCTGTCTTGTTGCACTTGAAGCACTTGCCCTTCGACTTCTGCACGCCACCAGAAGGCGCTACAGCTTTGCTCCCACTATTCCCACTGCTCCCACTGGTTCCACCACTCTTTTTCTGCACTTGCTTTTTCTTCTTCCCGCTTTTCGACGAAGAAGGTCCAGTTTGTACAGAAACATGAGCCTGTGGTCCCCTTCCCATAAGACCCTCCGCTGCAACCAAGTCCACAAGAAGCTCGGCTAGAGTATAGCCCTTCTTATTCATGATTGCATTCAGGCGGAAGATCTCATAGGACTTCGGGAGCGAGTGTAGGATAATATCGATCTTGGCATCGCCATCGATATTTCCTCCGAGCACATCTATCTCATTTAGATATTCCATCATCTTGAGAACATGCTCTCCAACAGAAGCTCCCTCCGGCATGAGGACGAATACATATTTTACTCACGAAAGCTCCTACCTTTATCCTAGAAAAATCCAATAAATAAAGGAAAGAAAAAACTCACGAGATCTCAGACCTTCAACTAAGTCTCCGATTGGACCTTAAACGAAGTTTTCAAGTCTCTAGTGCATCCACGAAAAGAAATAAGTCGAAAGTTGTAATCTTGATGGATACATATTACAATAAAAATAGGGTCTTGAAGCCTTTAGAGAGAGAAGAGAGAAAAAAAAAAAAACTAAGAATTTTTTTTTCAGCAAAATGAGGAATCGTTCAGAAAATACAAAGCAACAAGTCTATCTATAGTTACACCACAAACACAAACTAAAATACACACATTTAATTATCAAAACTTGCGAGCTAGGTGGATTTCGCGAGCAAAACATGAATTTTCGCCCAAGTCGTGAGTGTTTTCGAGTGCATATGTGCTGGGGTGCGAGAACTCGCGAGCCGGGCGGACTATAATCCGCGGGCGCGAGTCGGCTGGTTGCTGGGAGGTGCAGCGCTGGAGAACTCACGAGTTGGGCGAGTCTCCGTTCATGGGCTGGCAGGCACTCGCGAGTGCTTACGGTGCTGGGAAACGCACTTGCGAGCCAGGAAAAAATTTTCGCGAGCTGGCAGGCGAGACTCGTGGGCGCTGGAGAACTCGCGAGGCAGGCGAGTCCTTGTTCGCAGGTGCAGATGGCAGACGACACTGGGCTCGGCGCTGGCTGAACTCGCAAGCTAGGCGAACTGCATCCGCGGGCTCAAGTTGCTGGGTGTCGCGGGCAGGCGCGAGGCGTTCGCGGTCTCTTCGAGCGCTCGGGCGCTGGGAGCAAGGTCCCGGGACTTTTGCCGAGGCAATTGACTAGGAATTCTCCAGGCACTTTTTCGATGATTTTCCGGCCAGCTTCCGGTCATTTTTCGGCGACTCTCTGGAATGCAAATTCGTACAATATAAAAGAAAAAAAGAGAAATAAAAAGGACAAGACACTAAAACAATACGAATAATACAAAAACGAGCAAAAACGACAAAATGGACCGGGGAAAACCTGAAATAAAATAAAACGAACACAAATAAAACATATAAAAACACACAAAATAACAACAAAACATACAAAACAACTCTCCCACACTTAACTCTTTGCTTGTCCTCAAGCAAACAAAAAACAAGTAGCTCGAGAAGAAAGATCGAAAGGTCCAAAATGAATGATCACGCGAAATGAAACTCTCTTCTTCCTCTGGTTATTCACAAATTAAACTCAAATTCAAAAACACGGTCCCCACAAGAGGAGTCCATACAAAATAAAAACCCGTCCTAAGTCATTCTACACATGATTAACTTATACCTCAAGGTTTGTCCCCGAGTCTCCTAGGCCAGTTTTCCGTACTGATTGACCCGAGCCATCTAGAAGGAGACTCACCAGGTCAAACGGAGTCTAATCCCTTCAACTCTCACGAACTCATTTATTCATTTTTTTTTCATGAGCTACCTTTTTCCAAACGAGGTTTCCGGACGATTATTATCTAGGTGTAGCCTCGAGTCTCCTAGACCGGTTTTCCCGGGCTCATTATCTCATTCCGAAAAATGGATCGAAATAAAAGGGGCCTAATCCGTACTTTCTCGCGAACTCACATTTTATTCTCTCTTTTTTTTAGGTGGTGGCAACACAAGGATAACTCAAGAATACGATAATGTGAACATCAACGAGCAACAAGGCGTACCACAAGCGTCTAAGCATAACACGATGACAACAATCAAACACAAGGCAAGAATGTTTCATGACAACCAAACAAGAACAAACAAGGGACAAAACAATTCCCTGAACTCAAATGCGGGTTCTAATGTCAACAAATCGTCATTTTATTTTAGGAAGCCATCCAATTCATCAAGAACATAATGCACGAAAATTAAAAATGAATCCAATCAACAATCTCAACTCACCACTTAGACATTTTGACTTCGAACAAACATTAAGCTTCATGTGGGAGAGGCAACACAAACGCACACAAACTAAGACAACAACCAGTCCACTTAACACGAAACTAAGAGAAATAAGCCTAAAAACTAGACTGATCCACCATATGGGCATGCAATATTCCCAAAAACCTCCCCCACACTTAAAACAACGCAATGCACTCATTGCGTACCCAACAAGCGAAAGGAAAAAAACAAGGAACGAACATAATCATGCAATGAAATCAAGTCAAAGGCGCAAAAAAACAAAAGAACATAAGCAAAAGAAATAAGAAAACAAATAAAATAAGAAAATGTAAGAAAATGAAAACTCGATTTGTTGCAAGTCCCGGATATGAGGAATGACAAAACAAATCTCCACGCGCGGTTCGTGTCTCCCAAAGAATATAAGAATGATAAAACGGATCCGCACGTCAAAACCGATAGCACCCAAAAGATATGGCAATACAAAACGAAGGTCACGCCCAAGGCAAGTTGCCAAAGATGTACGAGTGTTAATACTAGCCTTCAAACGCCAGAAGATAACGAATTTCAAAACAAAGCGCCAGCACATCCACCGGTTAATTAACAAAGCACGAAACACGGCCCCTCTTGAATCAATGTACATCCACAAGCACAACCGAACTCCCAATAACATAATAAGATTCCAACACCAAACGCTATGAACACTACATTTCCCTAATGATCAACAAAATTTTCAAACGAGCCTCAACACCGAAAGACAACCACACAACTCTTCTAAATTTTCAATACAAGCTCACGCTCCCCCGATACACCTCCCCCACACTTAATATATAACACTCCAAAATAAATAAAATCATGCCCAATTCAAATGCACATGGCTCGAGTAGGTCTAAATGAAGAAGCTTGTAAAACGATGACCTCGACACCAAGAGTAAGAAAAATATGGAAATGAACCGTGACAAAGCTCCAAGAGAGTGAAAAATCTACAAAAAATGAGTGTAGGAGGTGGAATCTCCACAAAATAAGGTTTCCGGTGACTTTGAACGACTTGAAATGTTTCTGGGAGGTCAAAAATGCCATTTCTGGCTGAAAAATATCGAAGGCAGCCGGAAAACAGGCCAGGGGAGTTGTTTATTGTGTTTTTGTGCTTATTTTCATGTGTTTTATGTGCTTTAATTTCGTGTTTTTAGGTTCGTTTTAGTGTCGACCGGTCCATTTTATCGTGTTTCGTGCATTTTTGCTCTCGTTTTGTGTTTTTCTGGTTCGGCGTACTTTTCTTGTCTTTTTGGTGTTGACTAGGTCCATATTGTTCGTGTTTGGGAAGACGAGCCATTTCTGAGACATTTTCGAGCCGTCCGAACCATGTCCAAGCCATGCGAACCATTTCTGAGCATATTTATTAATTGCGTGGTGACATCTATTTGCACATCTCAAGACGAGGAGAAAAAGATTTGAGGAGCGTGGGTCAAAGTTTCAAGTAAATCGGATAAGCGTGCGAGAAATTAGAGCAAATCGAGTCACCCGAGTCGACCGGTCCGACCCGATCGAGCCGTCTCGACCGGCCGACCCGACCCGTCCGACCCGACCAACCCGACCGAACCGAGCGAGCCGACCCGACCGAGCCAACTGAGCCGTCCCGGGCCATGACCGGGTTTGGACCCACGCACCGGCCCGCGCACCCGCGCCCACGCGCCAGCGCCGGCTGATGAAGAATCGCGTGTTCCCGACTCTCGTGTCATTTTTGACTAAATGTGTGTGTTTTTAGTGTGTGTTTGTGGTGTAGCTATATAAAGACATTGTGCTTTGTAATTTTGGGAACAACCTTCATTTCCCAACTTTTAAGTTGGGAAATCCTCTCCATTTTCTCTCTTCTCTCTTCTCTTTTCTTTTTTTTTTATGCTTTGGTTGGGAGGTTCATGACTATTTTTCCGGCAAAATTCCGGCCAGTTTATTTTCATCCAAGTTTCGAGCTTTATTCATTATTTTCGTCCGGGCACGCGATAGGAGAGTAGGTACCTTGCTTAGGACTTACTACTTCGAGTTTGTTCTTTCGATTTTGTGTTTATGCTCGTTTTTAGGTTTTTGCTTTATTTTTATTGCTTGCTTACGTGTGTTAGGAATCTATACGTGCTTATCTAGTATAAAGGTCTCGACTTTGTTTAAAGCGTGATGATTTAGTGTATAAAGCTCGTGTTAGATTATCTAGGATCACTATGCTCGCATGTTTTTTCTTGTTTTCTCTTATTTTCTTGAGTTATGGATACTCCGTGCAACCAATGTCTTGATCTCTCTTTCGATCCTTGCATTTTTCATCATTTGCTCTTAGATTCTTAGCTTAATTTCGTGCAATCATCCCCAATCAAGCGAGTAGCATGTTTAGGACCTTGTTTTTGGTTATGTGACTTTGACGACTAGGTAGTGAACGAAGCTCCGAACAGTCTTCCTTTGAGAACGACCCGAGTCGGGTAGCTCGGTTACCACATGCCCAAAAATACTACAAACAAAATGGCGCCGTTGCCGGGGAAGGCGAGTAGGACGCCAAGTTTGCTATCTAGTTGTCGTTTGTTTCCGTGTTTCTCTTGCTTTTTGTGGATTTTTCTTGATTTTGGCTGTTTCTCTTGATTATTTGCTTATTTTCTATTTCTCTTGCTTTTTGCTATGTGTGTTCTTGTACATATTGTGTCGTTTTAGTTTTATTTTTGTGTTTTTCGTTTCTTGGTATCGTGTGCCTTGGTTGTTTTGCTTTTCTTGTGCGAGGTACTTCGCTAGACGAGCTCCGATGGATCCATACGGCTATGCTTATGCCGGTAGCTTGTCTCGTGGATGCTCCGACAACTACCAAGAGGAGATGTACCCGTATGGAGGGCCGCCCTATCCGTATCCGAGCCATTTTTACCCACCATCTCAAATTGATTTTGATTATTACTCTCCGGGTCACGACGAGACACCTCACTACTATCCACCGCCTTCCAATTATTGTGATGCCACACTTCCACCGAGCCAACTCGGGAAGCTTCTCCAAGCCGTTTAGACGAGATTATGGAGCATTTGGAGAAGTGCAATCAATCTCTTCGCGCTTCAATGGCTCCCATATCCGAAAAAGAAGAAACCGAGTCCATTGCTCCATCCTCTGCATCGTATGAGCACCTATCGGTTGGCCAACCTTGTACATTGGGTTCTGAAGCTTCAATTCCAGCAATGGTTGAGCCTACCGAACGTCACCGAGATGTTTTGACGAGCACTCAAGAGGCACTTGCGAGCCTCATGTCGATCATTGAGGAGTTTCATAGTTGGAAGAGCATTCCCATTCCATCCGTTCTACAAATCACACTCACGAAGTTCGACTCTACCGTTGTCTCTTTTCTTGATTTGGATGCCTCTCACATTTCGCTCGGTAGGTATTGTTCTCTATCGGCGAGGATTATTCAGGAGAGTACTCGGTTAGAGGGAGAATTTCGAGCTATGGTGGATAGGTTTGCCTCCTTGAAAGAGATGGGCCTCACTCTCGTTTATGACGGTACGCAACCTATCGACACGAGTGAGGACATCGACGATTTGGGTGTTAAGGAAATTCCCTCTTTTGACGATCCGGCCGTGCAATCCACACTAGGTATGTCAACTCTCTCTTTCGGTGATAGTGCTTTGAGCTTTGATTCTATTGTTGAGAACGAGTGTATGGATTCGGGAGTTGATATGGTGTACGGTGTAATAGCCCAGTTCTGTATTAATAAAATGACAGTTTTTAGTTCCCAGTTGAACTATTTCTTTTTATTAATACTGCTCGTCTTGAGTTTCGAGCCCAGTTATCAGTTATTCAATCCCAGTTATTAATTCTGGTCCATTTATTTTATCAATGGATTTTATTCAGTCGGAATTAATTATTTCAGTTGACGAATAATCGAAACCGAGTATGTTCGATAAATCGTCCAAGTTAAGCCGTGTCCAGAACCGAGTCGTTCGGTCACGAGTATCGCGCCTAGCCAATTCTCGAGCCCTAGTTGTCTCGAGTCTTGTTCGAGCCCTAGCCATGCTCATAGCCTTACTTAGAATATTTTCTAAGTATGAGATCATGTTTGTCAAGCCTTGGATGTTATTCCCTCGGTCTAGTATACCGCACCTAGTTCGTGCGTGGCCCCGAGGTCACTCGCGCCTAGGGTTCGCGAGTTCGGGCCAAAGTCGTGCTGAGTCCACACCTAGTCATGACCAAGTATTAAGGGAATTTTCTTAAGTCTGGTGGCACCTAAGTGTGGCCATTTTTCAGCCATAGGCAAGGGTTAGCCTCGGTCCAAGTGTATACCGAGCCCGAGCCAATGTCGCGCCCGAGTACCTGCGCCTTAATCCCTCGCGCGTGTCCTTGCATGAGCCCAAGCCTTGGCCATGTTTTTCCTAAGATTTTTCTAAGTGTTTTGAACACTTAAGTTCAGCCTAGCATGGGGATATTACTTGGGCCAAGTAATTCTCGCGCGCAGCCCAGGACAACAGTTCCCCGCGCCCAGCTCGCGCCCAGGGCCCAGCAGCGCCCAGGCCCAGCGCTGGCAGCGCACCAGCCCACTTCTCGAGCCCAATGTGGAGTTTTTCGGCCCACTTCTCCAGGGCCCAACCTCATGCGAATATTAAGGGGTTAATTAGGGATTAATCCAGCTTAATTCTCCCTAAGAAAGGATTAAGGATGTCACATGGGCATTAGGGATTATTTAATTCTGAGTGGAGGGGCCATGTGCAATTATTTATGATGGGAACCTTGTCCCCTTGTGATCCAGCCGACCAAGGCCTGTCCAAGGCACTTATTTAATCCAAGATGCCATGCATATGCTCCAGGAATCCGTGCCATTTCAGTCCAAGGCCACCCTAACTCCTATGTGCATGGGAAAGGCTTATGTCCCCCATTTTGTTCCCTATCTTTGGACTTTGAGAGCTCTGCCCCTCTCTACTATTTAAGACCTATTCCTCAGACATTTTGAACTCATCTACCACTTAAAAGCTCGAGCAATCCTTGAGGAAACCGAGAGCTAAGGCCCAGCCCTTGTGCGCGCGCGTGTGCCCCGAGGAAGAGGAGAACTCGTGTCCACTTTGTTTCCAGCCATACCTCTCGAGGCTTAGCATTTTCCAAAGGTTATTTGGATTTTCCTAAGTGTCTAGAGTGTACTCCTCCAGCCATTTAAGCCTCCTAGCCGAGACCAAGTTCCTAGGGCCGCGAGATCCCCGAGCAAAGTCCTTTGGCACCATTCGCGAGTTCGAGCAAGGTTAGCTCGTGACTTCTATTTTTCCTAGCTTAATCATGATAAAATAAGAATTATCATGTGTAGAAATGATGCCATGCATGTGAGATATAAGGAGATATGAATTTTTGATCATATAAGCCCTAAATTCATAAGTTTACGTACATGCATGATATGGCCGAGATTAGTATCTTAAAAATCCTCAAAAATCATGAGTATGACATGGTTAAAACAGTTTCATGCTTTGAGTTCATTTGTTCGGTCAATTTGTTAAGTGAAATCGAGCCATTTTCACCCCCGA
Organism: Striga asiatica; assembly: GCA_008636005.1. Lineage (NCBI taxonomy): Eukaryota > Viridiplantae > Streptophyta > Magnoliopsida > Lamiales > Orobanchaceae > Striga > Striga asiatica. The sequence continues at coordinate 84,857 of BKCP01005517.1, read as the reverse complement.
ACCTAAGTATATGTGCATGCATGTATTGACCAATGTTCTAGCCTCATTAGCCATGATTTTTGATGTATATCATTCGGCCCTAGGTCAATTTTCATGTTGAGCATGTTCATTTTTGTGCCCTAGGGTGGCCTCGTGCCTAATCGGCCCTATAAGCCCACCACCAAATCCAACCGAGGTCCCTCAGTGACTTTTGGCATTTTTGAGCATTTTATGTCATATTAGGTTGATTTGGTTCAGTAGTCCCCGGCAAAGTTGTCGGAAGTTTGGCAAAGGACCGGCTAGGGTCACCAGCCGTGCCAGTCGCGCGTGCCGTGCCCGTGCCGCGTCGCAGGGGCCAGGCAGTGCCCCTGTCCGTGCCCGCGCCTAGCGCTCGCGAGGCACCGCAGTCCCCAGTGCACGTGACAGCGCCCAGCCGCGCCTGTCCGTGCCAGCCCGCGAGGTCTCAGCGCCAGTCGCGCCAGAGCACCTCCGACAGCGCCCGGCAGCGCTGTCCCAGTGTCATGCACGCGTGATCCCGAGCCAGTCGCTCGTACCACGCGGAGTCGACCTCGGGTCGTGCCAGCAGCGCACCCGAGTGTCCAGTGCCGTGCTGTAGTGACCCCGAGTCAGGTCCAGAGGCCTCGGGACGTGCCCAGCAGCACGCCCAAGTAGTCAGTTAGCCCGGGACGTGCCCAGCAGCATGCCCGCGTGCCCAGGGTCGCCCGGTAGCACCCTGACAGCCCTAGCCGCGCCCGAGCCGCGCGAGTAGTGTCTGGCCACGTCCGTTCTCGCGCCAGTCGCACTCGGGTCGTGCCAGCCGCACGCCCAGTGCCCAGTCAACCCGGGTACGCGCCAGTTCCCGCGTCCCTCGTGCTCGACCGTGCCCAGCAGCACGCCAGCACACCCAGTGACTCTCGGTCGTGCCCAGCCGCACCTAGTGGCACCAGTCGTGCCAGGGCCCGTGCCAGCCGCACAGCCCGCGCCCAGCAGCGCCTAGTACCGTGCCCGGTCGCACCCAGCTAGTGCCCAGCGCCGTGCCATGGCCCCAGCAGGCCCGGCACGGGATCGAGCCCGGCCAGTCCGAGCAGCCCGTGACCAACCGGTCCAGTGTGACCCGGTGGTCCAACCGGGTCCGGTCCAGCCCGACCCGGTTCAGCCAGTTAGCGAACCGGCCGGTTTAGCCGGCGGTTCGAGTCCGTTTTGGTTCGTGATTTTCGGTCCGAGTCTTATTCCGAAATTTAAGTATTTTTCCGAGCCAAACCAGATCAGTTAAGCATATCAGTATTATTTCCGGACTTAGAATTATTTTTGTGAACCCTTAGAGCGTTCCTTTATATCCGGATGAGTAATCTGATAGAGTAGAGCATCCTAGCATATTTTTGAGCATATGACGAGCATAGTACTTAGTATATTTGTTTGCTTATATTTTTATGTAGCTTGAGGAGTCAGCTACCAGCACAGCCGCACTTACTCATTTTCAAAAACCGATCAGGTGGGGACCCATTCTGGGTTATACATTGAGTTTAATAGTCGATATCACGTTCAGGTATGTATATGAGTTTTATCCACTTTGGGTTAAGGCCCAGTTTGCCCTAGTTATACCATCAGAGTGTGCACACGGTTACCGGCCAGAGTGTTCCGGGAGTTACCGGCCAGAGAGTTCCGGGAGTTACAGTTTACTTATATATACCAGTTTGTGATATCATTATTAATATTGCTGTTTACTTTAGAATGGGTTTTTATGGAGTACAAGTGGACCGTACTCACCCCCACTTTATATTTTCAGATGGCAGGGTCGGCGGGCAGGCGTGAGTCAAGCGGTTGTGGTGGTGGTCGTGAGTTCCGCACGAAAGCTGTTCCCGGGACATTTGTTTAAACTGTTTGTAAACTAAATAATTCCACGCATTTCAGACTTCCGCTATGCTTGTGTTTATTTTCGAACATGCATGATGCTATTTTCAGACTTAAATAATTTTACCCGGTTCGCCAGTACGAACGGGTCCAGACTAATATGCATGATTCGTAAAAATATAAACTTGAATTCTTTAAGTCTAAACCAGTTGTTAGACCTAGGTTAAAGAAACGAGTTTTTAAGCAGAAAAGTCCTTAGCAGCATCCTGAGATAGTTTGCAAATGATTTCGAAAAATTTATAAGCATTTTTGAAAGAGTTTAAATTTGCGAAAAATTGGCCCTAGTTAGCGGGGTGTTGCATATGGTATGAGAGAGAATTCATTTGAGGATTTGGTTGTGCCGAGCAGTGTTAATAGTACTAGGGAGGATGATTTTGAGGAGGAGGAGGATGAGTTAGTTGATGTTGTGGTGGATGTTGTTGAGGAGGATTCCGAGCCATCATGTGATGTCGTGGACTCGAGGTGTGCGTTGATTGAGGATTTTGCTTGTGATGTTGTGTATGACGTGGTCCCGATGTCCTTTGGGTCGTCATTTCATATTGTTGAGGATCGTGACTATTTGGAGGAGTCTAGTGTGTTCACACCCATGCTCCCGATGCTTGAGATCGATGAGTACGCATCCGAGATGATACATATGATGATTGTGATCGATTCGACATGCTCCACGGACACTTTCATATTTTCGGAGGTCGAGTATGGGGCCTTGATTCGTAAGGAATTATCTCTTCTTGTGGTGGTTGTTGATATCCGTGCTCGGTTTCACAAGAATGGGGGCACGAGATTTTATTGGGCCCGCCTTTGCTCTATTCTCCCGGCCCGTCTACTTTTGGAGAATACAAAGGCGTGGCACGATCGTCATTTATTTTTGGATCCCGGTTGATTAGGTACGTATACTCGAGCTCAAGACGTTAAAATGAGCGCTTCATGGGAGGCAACCCACGGTTATTGCATTTTCTTGCTTTTCACTTTCTTTTGATAATAAATAGCCCCGCAAGCCACACGACACAAGTTAATTTCGAAGAAGGAAACGGGATTTGGGGCCGATATTATGTTGAAAATCGGGTTGAAATATGACAAGGATTGAAATCGGGTCAAAAATCGGTCGAAAATGCTCAATATATGCCTAAGTATGGAAGAAAGTTGAAATCGGGTAAAAAATATGCTTAAGTATGGGAAAAATGGCCCCAGGCCCGCTCTGGCCCGAGACAGCCCGCACTGGCCCGAGGAAGCCCGCACATGCCCAGGCACTCGCGACCTAGCGGCCTGCCCCGCGACCTCGCGCCCGTGCGCTCGCGCCTCGCCAG
>BKCP01005517.1:0-80375 GCA_008636005.1 Striga asiatica | reverse complement strand
CAGAACAACAGAACGTAGAACTTGTTTAATCTAACATGATTCTCATTCATAAAGGGTAAATGTGTAATAACATGCAAAGCCAAGCTTTCAGTATATAACACTAACAATCTCCCACTTATACTTAAAGCTTTCGCTTTTACAGTATAGTCCTATCAATCCGTTATTCTAAAAGACCTTTGTCGATCCTATTGCCATGCTCATGACTCCCATTCCTTCCACGTGTTTGACGAAGACCTTCCCCGGCAAACTCTTCGTGAAAGGATCAGCTAGGTTGTCCTCTGACGCAATCTTGGCAACATCAACGTCTCATCTACCAACGATATCCCGAATCAGATGGTATTTGCGCTCTATGTGTTTGCTTGCCCTGTGGGCTCGAGGTTCTTTTGAGTTCGCTACTGCTCCACTGTTATCACAGTACACGGTGGTACCACGTGGCAAACTCGGTATAACCTCTAAGTCCACTAGAAGTTCCTGAGCCATACTGCCTCTTTCGCTGCCTTTGAGGCTGCTATGTACTCGGCTTCCATGGTGGAGTCTGCCACGCATTTCTGCTTAGCACTCCTCCATGAAATGGCTCCACTTCCCAAGGTAAACACATAACCTGAGGTTGACTTACTTTCATCCTTATCTGACTGGAAATCGGAATCACTGTAACCCAGAGGTAACAAGCTGCCTGCACGGTAAACTAACATGTACTCCTTAGTCCTTCTCAGGTACTTGAGTATATGCTTCACTGCAGACCAATGTTCCCGTCCTGGATTACTTTGATATCTAGCTACCATGCCAACGGCGTAGCTAATATCTGTCCTAGTGCATAGCATAGCATACATGAGACTTCCTACTGCCGAAGCATAAGGAACTGTCTTCATCTCCTCTATCTCCTTAGACGTCTTAGGAGACATCTCCTTAGATAGAGGTATTCCATGTCAGAAAGGTAACATACCTTTCTTGGAATCCTGCATGCTGAATCTGGCCAAGACAGTATCTATGTATGAAGACTGGGATAAGCACAACATTCTCTTTTTACGATCTCTAATGAGCCTAATACCAAGAATGTGTCCTGCTTCACCTAAGTCCTTCATATCAAACTGCTTAGACAACCACACCTTTATGTCTGATAACTCCTTCTTATTGTTTCCAATAAGCAGTATGTCATCTACGTAAAGCACAAGAAACACCACCACGCTCCCACTGATTTTCTTGTAAACACAGTGCTCATCCGGACATTGAGTGAACCCGTACGACTGGAACACCTCATCAAAACGGATGTTCCAAGATCTCGAAGCTTGCTTCAGTCCATAAATAGACCGATTAAGCTTACACACTAGATGCTCACGACCTTCAGCAATGAATCCCTCTGGTTGCTGCATATAGATGTCTTCTTGCAGGTTCCCATTAAGGAAAGCTGTCTTGACATCCATCTGCCAGACCTCATAGTCCATATGAGCGGCTACAACCAAGAGAATCCGAATGGACTTAAGCATAGCTACTGGCGAAAAGATCTCATCATAATCAATACCCTCGATCTGGGTATAACCTTTCGCAACAAGCCTAGCTTTAAAGGTTTGCACCTTCCCATCCAATCCTCTCTTTCTCTTATAGATCCACTTACATCCAATGGGTCGTACCCCATCGGGTAGTTCTACAAGATCCCAGACCTGATTGGAGTCCATTGACCCCATTTCAGCTTTCATTGCAACATTCCATGAATCTGCATCTTTATCTTGGAGTGCCTCATCGTAAGTTCTTGGGTCCGATTCTAGGCCTCCTGGAACTGAGTCTGACGACTCTCCAAGACCTATCCATCGGTCGGGTAAATGAGAAACCCTCCCACTGCGACGAGGCACTGTCTGCACTGGTACACTCTCAGTGTGTCGTGTTGCAGTATTATGTGATGTATCTACTTGCGCACTCGGTGGGGAACCATCGCTTTCACCCCTTAACTCCTCTAAGACTAGTCTACTCGCGGGCTTATGATTCATAATATAGTCTTCTTCCAAGAATCTAGCGTTCGTCGAAACGATCACCTTCTGATCCCCAGGACTATAAAATAATCCACCTTTCGTTTCCTTGGGATAGCCTACGAAAACTCGTGCTTCCGAACGTTTCTCCAACTTGCCAGGTTCCTGCACTAACACGTGTGCAGGACTACCCCAAACTCGAAACTGTGAGAAACTGGGCTTGCGCCCTTTCCACATCTCATAAGGGGTAGTGTCAACTGACTTCGACGGAACCATGTTCAGAATATACGATGCCGTTTCCAATGCCAAACCCCAGAACGAATCTGGTAACCTCGAATAACTCATCATAGACCTAACCATCTCCATAAGAGTCCTATTTCTTCGCTCTGCAACCCCATTCTGCTGGGGCGTGCCGGGTGCAGTCAGTTGGGATTCAATCCCAGCTTCCGATAAGTATGTCCTGAACTCTCCAAAAAGGTATTCGCCACCTCGATCAGAACGAAGTGACTTGATACATTTACCATGAAGCTTCTCCACAACTGCCCGATACTCCTTGAATTTCTCAAAGCATTCGGACTTGCGGTGCAACAGATAAACGTACCCAAATCTCGAGTAATCATCTATGAAAGACACATAGTACTCGAAACCTCCTCTAGCCTGGATCGACATAGGACCACACAAATCAGAATGAATCAATCCTAGCACTTCTTGGCTCCTATACCCCTTTGCCGTAAACGGCCTCTTGGCCATCTTACCTTCTAGGCATGATTCGCAAGTTGGATAGTGCTCTTCCAATGGACCGAGATGTCCACTGGCCACTAACTTTTGAATCCTCCTAAGGTTGATGTGTCCAAGTCTAAGGTGCCACAGATATGCTTGATTCATCTGCGAAGACTCCTTCCTCTTATTAGATGTAGTTATGACATTATTCAATTCATTATGTTGCACTGTGGGAGAGTTCGGTTTGAGAACATATAAATTGCCAACTAATGAACCACAACATATGAAACGATTTTCAAAACGAATAATAACCATGTCATCAAACGAAACTGAAAAACCATCCATAACGAGTTTAGAAACTGAAACAAGGTTCTTTCTAAAACTAGGAACATAAAGGCAATTTCTCAAAACCAAACTACTACTATCGAACGATAAAGTAACGTCTCCCACTGCAACAGCCGCCACTTTCGTAGCATTGCCCATGTAGACGGTGATCTCTCCCTCCCTAAGTCGCTTGGTTTCCTGGAACCCCTGCAAAGAATTGCAGACATGATCAGTGGCTCCAGTATCTACACACCAGGTTCTGGTAGATACAACCGCTAAACATGTTTCTACGACATTAACGAGAGAGTTACCTTTCTTGAGGAGAGGGCAATCGACCTTCCAGTGTCCTGACTTATTGCACTTGTGGCATCTTCCTTTCGGTTTCTTTGCCACAGCCTGAGGGGTCGGTCGTGGGTAAACCGGAGCATCCTGTGCCTTCGCCTTTCCTGCAGACTTCTTTCTCTTCCTGCCCTTGTGAGGCCTGGAAGGTCCAGCCTGCTCGGCGACTAGCACCTGAGGTGCTTGAGTGAATAAGGCCTCCGCCGACTGAAGCTCTGCAAGCAGTTCTGGAAGAGCCATATGCATCTTGTGCATGTTGTAGTTCAACCGGAACTGATCAAAGCTCTTCGGCAGAGATTGGAGCATAATATCAACCTGGGTTTCCCCGTCAATATAACCTCCCATAACCTCAAGCTCATTGAGCTGCGCCATAACCCTGAGAGCGTGCTCCCTTACGGGTGTGCCCTCGGCCATGCGCGTACTCATCAGAGCACTCAAAGCCTCTTGCCTAGCAGCCCTAGACTGATGTCCGAACAGATCCCTGAGATTGAGAAGTATATCTGCTGCAGTGTCCTTAGACTGATGCTGATGTTGAAGAACATTCGACATAGAAGCCAGAATGTAACACTTCGCCATCTCATCAGCCTTCTTCCACCGAGCATACTCCTCTTTCTCCTGCTCAGGAGCATCAGCCGCCGGCACCGCCGGGCAAGCATCAGTGATAGCAAACTTATAACCCTCAGCAGTCAACACTATGTCTAAGTTCCTCTTCCAATCAATGTAATTAGGACCAGTAAGCTGATTTTCTTTTAGAATGACAGACAACGGATTGAACGACATGATGAATATCCTGAGAATCATGCAAATAAATTTTACAGATTAAACACTTTTGAATTTAACTGTCAATATTGAGATCCTCAAAACAATATTAACTTAAATTCACCGACATCTATTACACCTCGTGAGAATGTATGCTACGTGGGTCGCCCTACAAACTCGCATTTTGTAAGAGAAGGACTTTTCAAGGGCCCATTAATTTCCATAAGTCAAAACCACATTCATGACTAACGAAATTAATAGTCGGTCTCCATTTGGCCATGCAATAAATCCAGGGACCCCGTGGGGAGTTTATAGATAAGTCGCATTCTAAGTGAATCCCATTTCTCGATTCTGAGGTTGTCAAAATTGATTACACGTCCCCCGTGGGGAGGCCCGTGCGTTCTCTTAAGATTCCCTCTAACCGTCTAATTTTAGAAATTTGTCCTGGTAATTTCCTACAACCAATTTTAGCAATGTCACCCGTGGGGGAGCCCATTGCCGCAATTAATTGATTTACCGACAAATTAGAAATGGAGGCCTTAGGAATTTTACAATTAACTTTAATTTAAAATCCCTTCTCAAACTTAGTATAATTTAATGAGGATTTTTAACTATTTATACAATTCCAAATTAATCTATGTTAATGCAATAATTAATTAACATGCATATTAATTCATGCAATTCTAAATTAATCTATGTCAATGCAATAATTAATTAACATGTTCAATAATTTATGCAATTCTAAATTAATCCATGCCAGAACATAATTAATTACATGCATAATTTATTGACACAATTCTAAATTAATCCTATGCATCACATAATTAATTAACATGCATAATTAATCTTGCAATACTAAATTAATCCCATGCAAGAACATAATTAATTAACATGCATAAATAATAATTTAATGGCATAATAAATTTAATTAAATAAATAAATAAATCCACTATTATGGCCATTAAATATTGAGTCTCCTTAAACAAGGAAACTGTGACAGTTCTTTTCCCTGTTCAACTGGAACTCCTTTAAGCAGTAGAATCCTGGTTGATCTTGTACTGCTTGGACAACAAGGCAAAAACACCAGCTACCAGCCGCCACCTGCCGCCGCCACCAGCCACCGCCGGTTCGCCGGCCGCCGCCACCAGTTCGCCAGAAAAACGCCGCCTTTTTTTTTTTTTTTTAATTCTTCGAGGCTCGTTGATCTCTTGTGATCTCCCGGTTATCAACACACGATCACAACACGAAAAATATAATTTACAAAATTACATAATTCGATCCTAGATCCAACGAATGGATGTACATGTTTTCTAAACAAATAATTAAATCTATCCGGTCAACCCCCGGGCGAATAATTATTACAAACATTCATCCATAAATTCCTCGACATGCCCGAGGCTTTAAAAACAAATTTAAAACCATACATCACATTCAACAACATTCATCAAACACATAATCGGCCATAATAGTGGATTAACTATTTTCCTGCAAAACCGAGTTATGCAAATATAATCCAATATATGGCTGCGTTTGAACACATCTTGTCAAATAAAGCCGTAAAAATTCGAACTTTGTACAAAACGAATTAACCAAGTGCTCTGATACCACTTGTTGGGATCTGTGAGGATCTCGTTATGTACAAATCACGAATTCAATAGCAAACGTAAACCTATGCGCAGCGGATCTAAAGGTTTGACGTAGAGAACTTACGGCTTAAAATTTATGTAGATCTGGTTGACCACGAACGGTTGACCGCAATTGATTGACCGCAACACGCGTCTTGGGTTGCACGAACAAGATCAGATCAAAACTGGATCAAACGGATGCAAACAGATCAAAACGAAATTTTGCTGCCAGACACCTTCCGGCGGCGCGTGAGGGCGCGTGCGGCGTCGGATTCCGGCGACGTCGGCGGCGATGGAAAGCTCTCGTCGAGACGGTCGTCTGGGTATACTGTACGTCTCAATCGGACTTCCGGTTAGTTCTGTAGGTCAAAATCAATTTCGTCTCGGTTTACCTACAGATCTTCTACTGTATTACTCAATACACCCTTCTTCAACTTGTACCAGTGGAGCAACAAGAAGAAGATAAAGCTCGAATGAGATCTAGAGAGAGAGATGGTTTCACGTGAGAATGAGACTTCTATTCTCTTCTCATGAGCTTAATGATGTATATATAGAGCTACAGTAGGGACCCTAAGGAGATTAGGAAAAGGGCTCCTTAATTAATTAGACTAACTGTGGGCCAAACCCACTCCTCTAATTAATTAAATAATATTAATGGGCCACCAACATTATATTATTGCACTCCCTTTCCCTAGCCCAAATTACATTTGAGACTCCAATAATAATTACTCGATTTACCTCCCCACGTTTAAGATATAATGTCCATTAATTAATTCGATTACTGACAATCAAGAATTAATTAATTTATTATTATTTCACCGAAGCTAGCGCTCGTTCATCACATTCTTATTATGCCGGAATTTAATCCACCTGCAGGGTTTAGCATAACAATCCTTCATGAACTCACTCCGGGGACATCATCAAACTAACGCACATGGTGACCGTAAATATCCTAACAGCACATCCTATATATAATAATATTACCCAAAACAGTAGGAATATTAATCCAGCGAACTGAACCTCACCCATGTGAATCAAAGTAATATATATTATATATATCTGCCTGTTTAATATCTTACGGGTTAAGAGAACGCAGTAATTAACCGAGGCCTAGTTCATTTACGACGATCAGTATAAAATGAACTTCTCCTCTCTGGGATCCTGTTCAATACATAAATGTACTAGTGCAACTAATCAGTCAAGACAAACTGTACAGTTGACACTACAACCGTTCGGATGGAGTGTTCATGTCCATCTAGGTTGTGAACAACTATTCTTGTTCGCAAGTAACTGATAGAGTGATCTTCGGTTCGCCCGATGACGACCCACCCTATCTAAGTGCAGAACAACAGAACGTAGAACTTGTTTAATCTAACATGATTCTCATTCATAAAAGGTAAATGTGTAATAACATGCAAAGCCAAGCTTTCAGTATATAACACTAACACCCGCGACCCCGAGCCACAACCCTTGCAGCACAACGTCCGCGCGGCGGGTATGCCCGCGCCTCGCGAACCCTGCAGCTTTCCCTGGCCCGCACTCATGCCCGACCAAGCCGCGACCCATGGCACATGCACCACACCCGAGCCACCTTGAGCCGCCACCGAGCCACATCGAGCCACCGGCCGAACCACTGAGCCCCGGCGGACCCGGCGACCGCCGTTGACATTTTCCGGCGACCAGCGACTTTTCCGGCCAAATTTTTCGGCGAACCTCCCGGGCCTCGTTTTGAGCCGCTAAAGCCGCCGAAAACCTCATTTTGCAGCGATTCCACCTCCTTCACCCGTTTTTTCATGGATTTTTCACTTTCTTGGAGCTTGGACGCAACTCATTGCCTGATTTTTCTTACTTTTGGTATCGAGATCATCGTTTTGCAAGGTATTTCATTTAGACCTACTTGTGCCATTTGTATTTGAATTGGGCGTGACTTTATTTAGTTGGAGGTGATATATACTAAGTGTGGGGGAGGTGTATCGGGGTTTTATGAGCTTATATTGAAAATTTGGAGGATTTCGGCTATTGTTTTTCGGTGTGAGGCTCGTTTGGAGTTATTATTGATTATTTTGAGGAAAGCGGTGAACTTTGGCGTTTGATTTAAATTTCACTATATCATTGGTGTTTGGTTGTGCTTGTGGCTATGCTTTGATTGACAAGTTGGCCGGGTTATGCCATGGCGAGTATTATGATCGGGCTAAAAGCCCAATTTTCGAGCTTTCATGCATACGTGTGTCTTCGTCGAGCTTGTGGATTCCCGGTTACTATCCCTCTGAGACACATACATATGGCCTCACTCGGATGGCTTTATTTTGCATTTGAGGACTTTCGGATTACTCTTTTCCCACCGGACGAACACCATTGGACACACGGTGGTGTATCACCGTGTAGAGTACGCATTTTCTTTTCCTTATTTTCTTTTTCTCTTAGTTGTTTCTTGTGTGTTTTTGTGTTCTTTTTCTTTTTGTGTGTTCGTTTATTTTTGTTCCATTTCGTTTCTCGCATGAGCTTGTGTGATTATGTGCTCTAGCCTATGCTTTTTGGTCAAGCAATGAGGACATTGCTTTGTTTTAAGTGTGGGGGAGGGGTTTCGTGATTATGCATGTTTAGACGGTGCTTCTTTCATTTTTGATGCTTTATTTTTCTTGTCTTGGACCGGTTTTGTTTGTGTGTTTATGTGTTTGTGTCGATTCCCCCTTCATGATGCTTGATGTGTGTTTAAGGGCCCAAAATGGTTAAGTGGTAAGATAAGTAGGTTGATTGGCGTCATTGTTAACTTTCGTGCTTTATGAACTTGATGATTTGGATGGTACCATTGAATTGAATGATAGTTTGTGAAACGTGGGACCCGCATGTGAATTCACGAAATTGTTTTGTCCCTTGTTGTTCTCGATTGATTGACTTGAGACAGGCTTAACTTATGCTCGATTATCGTTGTGAACGTGTTATGCTATTCATTTGTAGTGCATCTCGATCGACTATGTGTTTATGTGATTACACTTGTGATGTACGTTTGGGTCACTCCCTTCGAAAAAAAAATGGAATAAAAAGTGAGTTCGCGAGGAGGTACGGACTAGGCTCCTCTTATCCCGAGCCACCTCATGGAATGGAATAATGAGCCCGGGAAACCAGTCTAGGGAACTCGAGGAGACCCCTCGAGGTTAATCCTAGATAAGCATTGTCTAGGAAACCTCGTTCGAAAAAAGAAGCTTACATAATAAAATAAAAAAAAATGAAAAAAAAAAGAAAAAAAGAAAAAGAAAAGAAAAAAAAAAAGAGAAAAAGAAGAATGGGAGTTGGCTTATTGGTTTCATGCTTATGATGTTTATATGTTTAGTAGACCATCTAGAGCTTTTTGCACGTGTATGTAGAAAGAGGAAGCTTGGATCGAGAAAATCATGTGTAGGATAACTCGGGATGAGTTTTTGTTTTGTATGAATTCATTTCGTGGAGAACATGTTTTCGAATTTGAGTTCGATTCTTTGGTTTACCGGATGATAAGGAGAGTCTCATTTTCGCATGATTGTTAACCTTGGACCATTCGATATTTCTTTTCGAACTACTTATTATTTTGTTTGTTTGAGGACAAGCAAAAAGCTAAGTATGGGGGAGTTGTTTATTGTGTTTTTGTGCTTATTTTCATGTGTTTTATGTGCTTTAGTTTCGTGTTTTTAGGTTCGTTTTAGTGTCGACCGGTCCATTTTATCGTGTTTCGTGCATTTTTGCTCTCGTTTTGTGTTTTTCTGGTTCGGCGTACTTTTCTTGTCTTTTTGGTGTTTACTAGGTCCATATTGTTCGTGTTTGGGAAGACGAGCCATTTCCGAGACATTTCCGAGCCGTCCGAACCATGTCTAAGCCATGCGAACCATTTCTGAGCATATTTATTAATTGCGTGGTGACATCTATTTGCACATCTCAAGACGAGGAGAAAAAGATTTGAGGAGCGTGGGTCAAAGTTTCAAGTAAATCGGATAAGCGTGCGAGAAATTAGAGCAAATCGAGTACCCGAGTCGACCGGTCCGACCCGATCGAGCCGTCTAAGCCGGCCGACCCGACCCGTCCGACCCGACCAACCCGACCGAACCGAGCGAGCCGACCCGACCGAGCCAACTGAGCCGTCCCGGGCCATGACCGGGTTTGGACCCACGCACCGGCCCGCGCACCCGCGCCCACGCGCCAGCGCCGGCTGATGAAGAATCGCGTGTTCCCGACTCGTGACCTTGCCTCGGACGTTGCGTGAACTCGGCCTTCGGCTAGGGTTGCGGACGATTCGGAGATTAACTCCTTGTCTTCTCGCGATAGGTGAGACAGCTCGGACGGTTGTCCTTGCCAAACTCGTCTTGTTCGAGCTATGCGGTGAAACGCCCATGTTTGTGGTGTAGCTATATAAAGACATTGTGCTTTGTAATTTTGGGAACAACCTTCATTTCCCAACTTTTAAGTTGGGAAATCCTCTCCATTTTCTCTCTTCTCTCTTCTCTTTTCTTTTTTTTTTATGCTTTGGTTGGGAGGTTCATGACTATTTTTCCGGCGAAATTCCGGCCAGTTTATTTTCATCCAAGTTTCGAGCTTTATTCATTATTTTCGTCCGGGCACGCGATAGGAGAGTAGGTACCTTGCTTAGGACTTACTACTTCGAGTTTGTTCTTTCGATTTTGTGTTTATGCTCGTTTCTAGGTTTTTGCTTTATTTTTATTGCTTGCTTAGGTGTGTTAGGAATCTATACGTGATTATCTAGTATAAAGGTCTCGACTTTGTTTAAAGCGTGATGATTTAGTGTATAAAGCTCGTGTTAGATTATCTAGGATCACTATGCTCGCATGTTTTCTCTTGTTTTCTCTTATTTTCTTGAGTTATGGATACTCCGTGCAACCAATGTCTTGATCTCTCTTTCGATCCTTGCATTTTTCATCATTTGCTCTTAGATTCTTAGCTTAATTTCGTGCAATCATCCCCAATCAAGCGAGTAGCATGTTTAGGACCTTGTTTTTGGTTATGTGACTTTGAGGACTAGGTAGTGAACGAAGCTCCGAACAGTCTTCCTTTGAGAACGACCCGAGTCGGGTAGCTCGGTTACCACATGCCCAAAAATACTACAAACAAGGTTCGCCGAAAATTTTTTGCCAGCGGTTGGAAAATATCGTTGACGGTCGCCGGGTGTGTTGGAACTCGGTGGTTACTCCGACAGCTCGATGGTGGCTCAAGGTGGCTCGGTGGGGTGCAAGTGGGCATTGGTCGCGACTTGATGGTCTGAGCGTATGGTGCACTAGCTGCTCGTTGGGGTCTGCGTATGCGGGTGCCATTGGTCTCGGTCTTGGGCTCGGGGTTGTGCGTTTCACGGGCCAGGCAGACGATGAAGATGTGGCCAGACGACTAAAGAACGCATCAAGTTGGGCTTATCACGCACGCAAGAGATTGGCTCGAAGGGCCGCTGAGGCTAATCCGATGGAGGTGTACAGTGGCACGCAGAATGACGCGCGCGAAGAAGTAGCAAACTGGTAGAGCGCGACATTGACGGGGATGTACGGACATGCGGGTATGCACATACACGAGCACGATGACAAACCACGGTGGATAACATGCGAAGACGTCGCGCGATTAGTGGGCACGCGCGCACGTGGACGGGACGCGGGAACAATGGATGAGGCGACTAGGGGTTACTTGATGAGGAATCCTTCTAGAAGTCTCAAGGCTTATTTTCCCACATGTTTAATTATTATCCCTAGATTGTTTAGGTGTGCATTAGTTTGGATATTTTAAGATTCTAGTTATTTACTTTCCTTAGGATTAGAAGCTTATTTTGATTAGGACTAGACTAAGTTGTTCTCTTTAAATACTCATGTTATTAGAAGTTTTTTATCATCAATTTATCAATAAGAAAACCGAACTTTTGTTCAACTTCTTGTGTTAGAATTTTCTTATATTTTTAGCGCCCTTGTGACGAAAGGGGCGTTTCACCGCATATATAGTTTGTCATAAGCACGAGTTTGGCAAAGGCAATCCATCCGAGCTGCCTCAAATCGACGTTAAGACAAGGAAACCTCTGAGACCTTCACGTCAATCGCCGAGATAGAAGCCGTCCGCGCAACTTCGAGGCAAACTAGGCTATCGGGACACGCGATCTTCATCATTGGTGCTTTCATTGATTGTGTTGATCCTGTGTCTTCTTGTTTATTTTTCTTGTGTTTAATTTCATAGATTCCAAAAAAAAAAAAAAATGGCCAAAGAAACGAAGGAGAAGCTCGGTGATTTGGAGGCTAAGATGACTAGCCTAAGCGAGGGGTTGGAAGCTACTAATACAACCATGACGAACAACATGGCTCATCTCGAGCGGTCTTTGCACAACTCGCAACAAACCATGTTGGACGCCTTGAACCATCGAATTGATGAAGTGTTGCATTTTGTTAGACAACCGCCACCAGCACCACCACCACGGGGAAGAGCAAGGGCGCGGTAGAGGGAGTTCGAGTGTGAGAGAGCTGAATACGAAGAGAGGGAAGAAGATTTCAAACGACGCTCGCAAGCCTCGACCAACCAGGAGAGACCGCGGATTGAGAAACCAAGACTAGTGCTATTGACTTTCAGCGGGACGGACCCAGACGTGTGGTTGAACCGGGCCATGCAACATTTCAACCTCAATGAGATACATCGACTCGACTAGGTACGATATGCGGCATATTACCTTGACAGCGAGGAAAACGTCTGATGGAAGTGGCTTTCAAGTGTTTACCAAAATCGAAATGAGAAATTAGGTGGGAAGACTTCGAAAAGGAGCTTATCACGAGGTTCGGGGCATCGGATTACCACAATATGATGAGGCTCTGGCACACATCAAACAGACGACAGACATCCTTCGTGATTACCAGCAGAAGTTCGAACGCATAGCTTGTCGCGTACACAGATGGCCCGAGAGTCCGCTTGTTGGGGCATTCGTCGGAGGGCTAAAATTTGATCTCTCCGCAGAGGTCCAACTAGAGAGGCCAACAACAATGCGAAAAGCTATAGAGGTGGCACGGAGGAGAGACGATAACCTGGCCGCAACACGAAGGGTCGGGTGCAGCGACGTGCGCTTCATCGAACCACGTCGAGTGATTCCAAGCACGCGAGTATCAACCGGAGAACGAGTGGAGGACCATCAAACAATTTCAGGCCCCGACCATCGGAGGTTAAGAATCTATCATTCGAAGAGATGCGGTGAAGACGTGAGAAAGGCCTTTGTTTCAAATGCGAAGAAAAATTCACGCCGGGGCATAAGTGCAAGCAAGCTTACTTGATCCAAGTGGTCGACTCCGACGATGATGAAATAACTCTTGACGAACCCAAACCAGAGGAAGCCGAGGTCGAGACACCTAAGGATGCGGCCGAGATATCGGTCGACGCCATGGCCGAAAGGAAGGGACGAAGAACAATGCGGCTGCCCGCGTGGGTTCGGGACCGACGTATTGTGGTGCTCGTGGACAATGGGTCGTAACATAATTTTATAAACGCCTCGTTGTCTCACAAACTGAAGTTGCCCACTACCAAAGTCGAGCCATTCGAGGTACGGGTCGACCACTTCCCAGGTGGAGAACAGTCAGAGAATCGACCTAAGAATGGTTGAACATAAGAGCCTTCACCAGGATTTCAGAGGAACCTTTACCACATGTGTAGAGGACATGTGGCGCAACATAATTGGTATATGGCGATAGCCACTTCTGACACACACAATGTGCGTGTGTATGGACGGGCAGGCCCGAGCAGCTTTGGGCAGCCAGCTCAGCAAATCCGAGCAGCTCCTAGGCCAGGTATCTCACCCCTATATATAGGGGTGAGCTTTACTTCTTGAACACGATTTTATCCATTTTTACTCTTGAGAATTGAGTAGAACAAACACTAACTTAAGCATTGAAGGCTCTTCACTGGAAAACTCCTCCGGTGTGATAGTTCTTTTCAGGTCGCGGCGTTCTACCAGTGAGGAGGAAGGAATTAAGCAAACCGATTTCTAGCCGATCAGAGTGTTTGACGTTACCAAGGGTACTCCTAATTGAATTCAAATTGAGAATACACTTTATCCATCGAAATATGTTGATGCAACCTTCCTTGTATTTCTTATGTATAGGGAGTATGCCGATTATTGGGCAGAAAAGACAGCTTAGAGGTTGTGATTGAATATTTTTAATCAAACTAAAATGATATAAAAACTCTATGATTAAAAAAAAATTCAACATATAAATTAATATAGACTATGTTTAGTAAGTTAAATCATCACTTATTTAGTTAATTTACAAATTTATTGTTTTAAATATGTTTGGTTTGGATTAGTTTTTTCAAAAAGTTTAACCTATGAAAATAAATTTATTTAGTTAGTTTTTCAAAAAGTTTATTGATTTTATTTTTATTTCTGTGGATTTATCAGCTATGTTACCAAATAATATTATTAGTGTTTCAGCAATAGTCATAAAATATCATCTGTAAACTTAAAATTAAGTTATAAGCTATATCATCAGTTATCAATTAAACAAAACTAATTTGGTCGTGGCCTGTGGCCAAAATGAACTCGATCCAAGTGTCACTTGGCTCCCATTAAAATAAGGATCCGTAGGGCTACGACCAAAGGATACAAAGAAAGTCTTCACTTCCAATAAAGTGAGATCCGCTTGTATGGATACGACGTATAGGTACCCTAGAGCTTTTAGTCTATTATTTATTTTATTGCTCTCTCTTTCTATTCGGCACTGCTTATACAGAAACTGGGATGGGCTCAAACCCAGTTAGAGCCCCATTACATTCCATATTCATCATATATACAACTATTACTATTTATTGCTCTCTTTAGGAACATCATCAATTTTTCAACAGAATACTGATAGATATTCTATTTTTATATTTTTCGTTGCGAAATTACCAATCACTTTCAGTAGAGAGCAAAATTATAGACACTTCCTTAGAAATTTAATTAGAGTTTAGCTTTTACGACAATATCTTTTATAATTAGAGTTTAGCTTTTGTATTTTTCGCTGCAGTTGTCAGCTGTTCCTTNTTGTTGTTTGAACATAAACTTAAGTCAAACATAAGATTTTAATTCCTTGTTCATTGGAATTACAACATAAGTTATAATATTTAGATATGTTGGAATATTGTGATTTTCTTGTAGTGAATCTTAAATAGAACTCCAGCATAAGATTGTATCTGACATGTATGTTATTCATTTTTCCTCAAATGAATGTGATGAATAATAGAGGTGAATTTCATTCTACCAGTGTAGATATTGTCTTTACCAACTTTTTCTTTGCTGGAACAACAAATGTGTATGTGAATGTGTTTGATCCAATGAGGAAAAAGTTCTGACGTGTTACACAAACGTAAGTGAAGCGGAAAAAGAGAGATGACATATCACATTTTATTAGTATTCAGAGGTTCTCACTGGCATCTCAAATGTAAGACAAGTTCATTGCACAACATTGTTGATATGTTTAAATTGGATGCCATTGCCATCTTAAGTTCATAACTCTCAAATCAAATGTAGGGAGGTATGGCTGCTGATTCAGTCATTATACAACATTGTGGATGTATATATATAATAAATCAATGACATTCAGGAGATTAAAAGGCTTTGAAATAACTTTTACATGAAAATTAAAAGGCTTTATTAGGAATAACATATACATGGATGATATCGGAGGTATATATATTTGTAAACATTTAAATTTGGTCAAAGTTGAGAATTATTTCTGGTTTGCCCTCCGTCCTTGTAAATAACGACTTGTGCATCCAATTCCGACACATCAAATCGTCACATTAATATAAATAAATCTAGTTTAACTTTTAATTTTCAATTTCGCACAACTGGACAACACACATTGTTATTTGTTGAAAATATTATCACTGGGCAATAAAACACTTCCTCAAAACTAAAGGTGCTTATAAACAATGTAAACATATATAGGGAATTTTTCTTAAAAAAAATAAAATAAAAAGAAAGCTGAAAAAACATGTACTGTATAAATAAAGTAGAGTTATTGTAGAAGGGCTACAGCTTAATTTGTTTTGATCCATAAATGGGCAGCTCATGTAAGCAAACTCGGATTTGTAATGAAGTTTTTGCCCGAGTAGGGTTTGATATATATCATCTCTCTCTCTCTCTTGGGATATGCAGTGAGGGCTCTGGCACTGCCAAAATATATAAACAAATTCAAAACAATCATATTCCTTGGCCGTGTGGACCATCACAAGATAAACACACACACACACACGCAGCATCATAATTATAGTTCTGATATGCACTCGCTACTTTTTCTTCTCCTCATCATGAAAACCCATTATTGTTAGGGAGACAAAAAAAAAAAATCTTGAAAAAAGAAAAATAAAAAAAAGAAATCTGTGTGCACACGCACTCATAGGTGTACATGCGTGTGCGTGTATCCGTATGTGTGTGAGAGAAAGAGAAGGTTTTTTTTAATGATGATAATCATCATATTTAAAGGTTATCTTACATCACTGTTGTATTCCAAGAGGGGAAGTTAGGCCAAAGCTACTTTCCAAGTCCAAGGCTTTATTGCGCATATATCATCACACACACTCACACACACATATTAATAAATAACTCTGTAATAATATCTAACCGTTTCCTCGTGATTATTCCCCATGTCCATCGCCCCTCAAGTCAACCAAATCCTAACAAACCTTTTATTTATTTTTTTCTTCCTTATAATTTATACTTTCGTTTCCCTCACATCACATGTATTTTTCAACTAACAATAATTACAAACCCTGGACTAAATAAGTTGGCTCTGAAATTTGAAATAAAAAATGAGAAATAATGATTACTAATAATAATAATATTATAGTTGAGATATAGAGAAATTGTAGGTTTGAGTTTGGGCACGAACATTAAATTTGGTTTAATTTCGTAATTAAACATCAGCTACAACAGTAACACACAATAATGATGATATAATATGATAAAAAGATAGAAATACCATTAATCAATCAAAAGAGATGGTGGTGCTGGTGCTGGTGCTGGTGCTGGTGTTGTTGGGATTGGAGTAGTCGGATTTGGCGCTTTAGAAACTTGAGGTAGCGCACGGCCTCGTCAAGCATAGATGCAGTGTCCATCTTGGTGCCTCCCGGGACGAGCCTCTGCAGTATCCTCATCCTCTCGCTAATCCTCTCGCGCCGGTGCCTGGCAGCCACGCTCTGGGGGTCGTCACTGATTCGGACGTTGCGCCGCCTGGGCCGCCGCACGCTGGCAGGGTCGATGTCCACTGGCTGCATTGCTGCTATCTTGAACATCATCTCCTTCATAGCCCCAAGTTCTTCCTCTTCCTCTTCATCTTCGTCTCCTCCTCCAAACACAGGAATATTATTATTATTATTATTATTATTATTATTATTATTATTATTATTATTAGTTATGTTGTTGGTGTAGTAATTAGGGTTGGGCCATGTGGGGAAGGGGAGGTGATGATGCTCGGGAAAGTTGTTTGAGGGATCATTTGAGAGGACTTGCTGCTTCATCTCCATCATCAATACCAACCAATTATCTGCCTTTTTTGACTTCTCACTTCTTTTTAATGTATACAGAAGAGAAAATATATATAGTGTTAGATATTGTGAAATTGAATGGGGGAAGCTTTAATTAGTGGGGAGGTTGACAACCCATCTATCTATCTATCTTTCTATGATTGCAGGCTTTGCAGCTTTTCAAGGCTTTGGTGCATTTAAACAAAGCTATTCTAGAGAGAAGGAGAGAGAGAGAGAAACAGACAAGAGTACGTAATTCCAAAACCAGTTTAGTCTAGTTATATAGATAATGGAAAATAATAATAATAATAATAATAATATATAATAATATAATATATATAGATGGATAAATGAAATAAAAGGGGATCGGAATTCTTAAAAACCAAGTGGGGACCACATCGCGGTTATATGTAGCATTTGAAAATGACCTTTCATCTTTTATCACCCCAGATTGTATTGCTAACAACATTTCTAGGGCTTGGTTTATATCCTAAACACGTTACGCACCTGCGCATCCATACCATCAAGACTATTAATTATGTTTTTATCAAATTACTGTATAACTTGCACACACCACCACGGGCACCATCTATAATTAAATTATCCTAAATTCGATCGACTGTCTAAAATTAGTTAATACTAGTATTTGATCCTGTGCATTTGCACAAATATAAAATATATTTTTGTTTGTATTTATTAATTAGACATGTACTTCTATTATATAAAAAATATTACTTTTTCTTAAGTTATTTTTATCATTCAAAATTAGTTGAGATTTAAATTTTATTTTAATCATACAACATTTACATTAGTAACATGAATAAAATAATTTATATATTTGTGGCATATATTAAGAAAATTAACATAAGGAAAAAAAAAATATTGGTGTTTTTGATTTTTAGAAAAAAAAAATATGTGATAATCATATTTTTCTTCCAACAATGCAACAAAATATAGCGGTTACAGCTCTAAATGTGTTAATCAACTTTAAGTTCCAACATTAACTGTTATACATTTGAATATTTTGCTATCAAATTTAGAATTAATTTAGTAACTAATCCAAAAAATAAATAATAAAAATATATATATTAAGGTGTAACGGTTTTAGCAGATTAGTGCGTAATTAATTAATAAAAATGTAACTTCTTATGAAGGGAAATGAAAATAAGTTTTATTAAATGTTTCATTAAATGCATCAGTTAGTAATTAATATATATAGATTATCAATATAATTAAATAATATCAATCAATCATTCATACACACCATATCAACACAACATTAATTCACTATTCATCCACTCACATTATTTTAACTAACAATCACTCCAAATCATCACTCTCCTACTTTATATCAAATCAATTTTAATTTTTTTATTTTAAATATTTTTTTAATATATCAACTAAGACCTAACTATACCACCCTTTCTAAAATTAACTAAACTAAACCAAAAAAATCCAAACAAAATGGTAAGTAGATTCTCAAAGAAAAGAGCTTGAAATTCTCTCCGAACGCAACAAAAAGAGCTTGAAATTCTCTCCGAAGCCGCAACAAAACTTTTTTTTGGTGGTATAATCGTGCTGTATAGCTACATTAATGGAGAAAGGCATATTTGTGGTTTTAAATAAAAACTTTATAACTCATATAAATAAGACATTGGATTGAATGGAAATGTTTTTGAAAGACAGTAATAGAAATAAACTTTGAACAGATATAACCGTGGAAAAATGGAGACCATAGGAGATATTTATGTACTTTGTATACTTAAAATAAATACAAAAATTAATTAGAGGTGGGTAATATCCATCTGGTTATCTTTATACTACTTTAAAAAATTAATGGGAATGGGAGATATCCAATCTTGCTATTTACTATTTTGGAAAACCTCTAGAACTTAGTAATCCAATCTTATTATTTACGATTTTCAGAAAATCTCTAGAACTTTCAAGTAAGGCTTAGTTGCTTCTTACTCCAAAAAGTTACAATAGTTTGTAACATATCTGTCACATGTTTAATTATTTTCCAGACAGTATCCTAGCCAAAACATGAACCACTATGACAGAACCATGTTACAGTATATTGGTGTGAAATTACAAATAAACAAAGGAAAAAATTGATTTACTTGTAAAATTCTGAACTACGAATTGGAAACCGAAATTATTGATTGAAAAAAGTCTAAAAAGAAAAAAACAATTGAGATTTGACTTTTGAACCAAGAGACTTGTTCGACCAAGACACGGTAACTAATAGTGGTAATCAACAACAGAAGTCTTAAAACTAACCGCACAACTTAGCAAAAAGCGAAAGAACTTTTTATTTACCTTTATCCGCTGGAAATGAGAGGAGATTGAGGGCCTCANTGTTATATTTTATCTACATTAATCAAACATATTTTTTCTCAACAATATAACATATTTTCATAATAAAAGTATCATATATGAAAAAAAATAGCATTATTACGATATCACATTTAAGATTATATTTTTGTTTATTAAACATGATAAATTGACGTGGCTTATAATTAAATTCGCAATATGTTTTTCCTTCTTGTACAACAAATCATGTAATGCAACCGGTCCACCTCAAACCAATCACAGTTCTTCAAACAACTCTCAAAACCATTTCGATTAAGCAAACTCTCTCCTTTTTCACCTTTTTCTATCAGATTTCAAATCTGTTATATTTGTAGTATTGTTGAAACTTTAACCAAAGTTTGATCCTTTTGAATTGACAATAATTCATACATCTTTTAATTTAGAAAATACATTTATAATATGATGATTGATTATAATCAAATACTGACTAAAAACAATTTTACCATGAATATTAACGCAGTACATCAGCATTCAGTATTAGTAAATTAAGAAATAGAAATTATTGCGACGTGTTATACCGGTTGACTAGTTTTACAATCTCTATTGTTAGATCTATTTTGAGATTAAATATGTGTAATTGATATATCGGATCATTATATTGTTTAGTCAAATTAAGTGATCAAATTTTGTAAATTGGCTAAAGAACTTAATTTAAATTGTGGAACGATTAAATTTTAGACACCTGGTAATATTACTATTTGATGACGTAACAAATAATAATATTAAACTTAAGTGCCTAATTATCAAATAATTTAAGTCAAAATTATTAATGGGTGGAATCCCCAAAGTCGTGATAAGTACAAGGAGTCTTTTGGAATTCTTCATAAATTGATAAGAAAAGGATAAAACCGTAAGGTTAAATCCAAATTCGGTATAAACACTCTTGGGATTAAGCGATTTATTTCGCATAAGGTTAAATCCAAATTCTATCAATTGGTATCAGAGTTTCTTCATATTGAACTAGTGCGTGACCCGTGCGATGCACGAGCTGTATTTATTTGAGGAATATTATATTTTAAGAAGTATAAACAAATGAAAGAGTTATAATAGGTAGGCTAATTGTACCATAATTTAATATTCAACAATACAAAAATCATATATTATTAAAGACCCTCTTGTGCACAACATTATGAGTTTGATTATTGAGAAACTCGTCATTCTCAGAAACCAATATCTTCAACCCCCGTTTATTATTTCGCAGGAGCTTTAAAGTGAAGTACGAATGTAGTTTTCTCGATAGGATTCAATGCCGGGATATTTATAATTTATATTTGTGCAGGAAAAGAGTCTGTAATTAATCAAATTCATCTTAAGAATTTTGATTTAGAAAATACTCTTTATATTTTGAAATAAAGTCTACCTAGAAATACGCAATTTAAACACTTGAAAAAAAAAAGATTATCTCTATTTAAAAAATAATAGGCTTTGTTTCGAAAAATAGACATCCTTAAGAATTCAACCAATTTTGAATTCTATGCAGTGTTTCATCTTGTCCGATTTTATGAGAAACAAATCATACGAGAATTTTTTAATTTATAAATGTTGAATTCAAAATTGAATCCGAATTTATCGGAAACAAATCATACGGGAATGGATTTTGACTTTAAATATTTTAAATTCAAATATGACTTTATCGACCTAAAGGGTAATTCAAAATCTGTTGCAATTAGAAAAAAAAAAGATTTAATAGATAATAGATTTGATTTTATGGTTACCTAATGATAAGTAATTTTATAATTTAAATTTGAAATTCGAAATGATACATGTTGAATGCAATCAGATCTTTTTGAATAAATAATAATAAGAAATTTTGAATTCTACAAAATCGTTAAACTCAGCCCAAAATTACCTAAATAAAAATCTCGAAATTCCATCAATTTAGGGTACATTTAAAGCTGACCGAATTTTTTGGCAATAAATTANTTTTTTTTGTTATTATTTTTGGTAAATAGGTTGTCTCTTTGTGTATATATAGATTTTGAAAAAAATCAATTTTTTTTTTTTCAACCAGTATGTGAAATCCCATTGTATGATACGAATCAATCTGGTTGGTTGCTTCCGAATTGGATTTCATGAGATGTGTATTATTAAATTATCAAGCAACTAAAGTTGATTTTTCATGTTCAAAGTTGAAACCGATCATATTGGTGAACTTGAAACTGAATTATTGTTTGGTGTTGGTTCTGTACATGGTCAATTTTAATGAATTATTTGCCATATGTTAAAATAGCTTGGCTTCTGGGTCACCACATGAGAATTCATGTTTAGAGAAAGTGGCCTTAAAAAATAAAAATGAAAAGAAAATTGCTTGTTCCATGTGATTTGTGAGAAATTATGGGCCCAAGTCAAATTACATTTGCATTCGAAATCCATCAGTTTTGCGTGTGAAGTTTTCATTGGCTGTTGGACTTGAATTATTTGCTGTGAATTCATCTATGCACTGTTGTGGTATTTTTCTTTGAGGAAATTGCATGATATACTAACACATTTAAATTATATTACACTTTTTTACCCTTTATATACTTATTTTTAAAATTATTTAAAAAAACTACAAATATTTTTAATTATGTCTAGAATTCAAATTTTAGTAACTTATCTTTTAATTAAGAAAGAAAGATCACGAGAATTTTATTATACTCCAACCTATTCTCACTCTTCCATTCTCCAGCAAATAACAACAGCAATCCAATCAATTCTGCTCCGCCGCGCTCTCCGTCCCCAACCACCCCTCCAACATCTCCTTCGCCACCTTCTCCAACTACGAGAAGCTAGGTCGGATTTTGCCGACTGCACCCGGATCATCAACAACCAGGCCCGATCCGGATCCAAGCATGGCGGAGGCTACCACCCGTCCGACTCCGCCTTCAATTTCTCCGGTGAATGATTCTGGGCCTTCTCTAAGTTTGAAGACCCAAAACCGTGGCACAGCAACATTGTGGGCCCGAATCTGTTATATGGTCCGGGTCATGGGCCCAAATCAATATTCATGCATTCGACAAATTCCCAAGCCCAAACAACCAAACGCAGCCGTCAGCCGGAGGATTTCTGCAGAAGGACACGGAAGAAGCCCCGGCCGGGCTCTTTCAGGGCCGTAGGCCTGGTGGGTCCGCCGTGAGAGACAGGTCCGCATACGGCGAGATGCTGATCGGAAGGAAAAATTCGGTCGCCGGGTTCTTGAAAAATGCAGTGGGGATGCAGGAGGAGAAGGGTGGCGATATGATGGAAAAAACTCCGACGAGCTTGGGTTGGATTGCGACGGCCGCCGTCGATTTATTGGGATTAACGGTGGACAATCATATATGTTGAGTATATGTACAATTTTTGCCCTTTCAATCTTTCTCTTATCTACGTGACAACACATATATGTTGAGTATATGTACAATATATCTATAGTATATATACAGTATATGTAAATCTTAGTTATGTACTGTTATTGTCTTAGTTATGTACAATTAGTTTGTGAATGGATGTTTGTTTTTTTCTATTTTCAGTGTTTTATTCGTAGTTTATGTTGGGTATATCAAAAAATTTTTTTGTTAGAAAACGGAATTTGACANTATATATACTTTTATTTATAAAAGAAAAAAAGAAGAAAAAAAGAGGAAGATATAATTTTTTGATGGAAGACATTTTTTTCATTGCAACATATACTTAATATATACTAACATAAACGCAATATATACCACCTGACAACTGTTTGAATTAAGAAATTCCAGTTGCGCACATATACTGAACATATACTAACATAAACGCAATATATACTACTTGACAGCTGCGTGAATTAAAGAATTCTAGTTGCGCGAATTAAGGAATTAAATGAGTAAGTTATTTATATTCATTTCTCTCTCTTATGAGTCAACTTTTTTTGTATGGTATCTGAAATCAAGTAAATCTCCAATTAATTTAATAGTTGTAGATACATATGCAATTAAATTTATAGTAGTTGTAAAATTGCAAATAAATCAAAATCTAGTAGGATAGATGAAACTTTCCCTTTTTCTTTTATGAATTTAGATTGGGTATAAAGAGCGATTTAGGACCCATTTAAGGTTTGATAGCTGGTATTGAGATAAATATTCAGTACTTCGTGATAATTTAAATGGATTGATTGAAACAAAATATTGGCAAAGTGAACTTTTTGTGTAGATTGATTCATTTAAATACTAAAAATTGTTGTATTTTTGTAATTCATGTGTGTGTTGATAAGCCCAAAGATAAATTGACACATGGCTGAATTACAAACATAGTTGTGATAATATATTTTTGACAATTATAAAGTTTTTTAAGTGAACAACAATTCTATCCAAAGATTGTTTTATTGTTTGATAGAAATTATTGTCAATATTTGATTATTACAACAAGAGTACCACTTACAATTAATATTACTATCCAAAGATTTGGTATTAATTAATTTTGTGTTTGGTATCTTGCTATAAGTTTAAACCATGTTTGGTTTAAATGATTAACCATGGATAATAATGTGAGTATCTTTGTTTATTATTCTCTTGAGGTTCTTCATCTATGGTATCTACTAACTATCCAGTCCCACACAATTTGGGGACAACTTTAAGAATTGGAAAGAATCAATTCTGATTCATTTGGGCTGTATGGATCTAGACTTGTTATTAAGGATAGACTAACCTGCTTCTCTTATGGAGAACAACACTGCCGAGGAAAAACAATGTTTTGAGAAGCGGGAAAGCCTTAATCGCCTTAGTTTTATGATCATTAAGAAAAGCATTCCAGAAATCTTTCTGGGAACGATATCTGATGATATCACTCAGGCTAAAGAGTTACTTGTTGAGATTACCAAAAGCGATAAGGCGAAAGTGAGTACTCTTCTATAGATTCTCATCACCATGAGGTATCTCGACAAAGGCAACATAAAAGAGTACATCCTCAAGATGTCCAATATTGCTTCTAAGTTGAGGGCACTAAAGTTAGACCTTTCGGAGGACATGCTTGTTCTATTGGTCCTGCTCTCTCTTCCTAGTTGTTCAATAGTAATTTGGGGGTAGATGATAACCGAGCTACCTGGACTCGAGTCGTTTTCTAAGGCAGGCTATTCGAAGCTTAAGGGGACATCGGTGTGTCTATCGGTGTGTCGTCAGGAGGAAGAGAAGAAGAACCGGGATCCTCAGCACGAGAATCCGTAAGAGAGTCGAGGCCCACGGCCTGAGAGTCCATAAAAGTCGAGAGTCGAGCATCGAGAGTAGTAATGCTGGAACACGCCGGCGAGGCGGTCCATCCCACGGATCGATTTCGGATACCAAACACGTACATACGTGATTTCGTATTATCCTAGGCATGCTCCTAAAGGATGAACATAGAAATACCTATCTTCGAGGCTTTGATTCGATCTGAGAAATCTTCTAATCTGTATCCCAACCGCGTTTGGATGCCGGATGGATGACGATCTACCAAACGGTTGCCACGTGTGGACTGCTCTCGTCTTTCTCGTCACACTCTCCACAATGGTGGTTGGAGTGTCTCACGAATGCCTAGGGTTTTGAGAACATGGGAAATCCTCTCCTTTTAGAGAGGTATTTTGGGACAGATTAGGGATATCTTAGAAGGTATAGGGTTTGGGCTCCATACAGGCCCAAATTCTTATGTTCAGCTCAAAACACAATTTGGCCCATAAATATTAATACATTTCACTAGAGAAGTAATATTGCACTCCCGTCTTATCCCGAAATGAATTGTTCTAATGGACTCTTTATTGGCTTCTAGGCACCTCTTTGAGATGAACGAATGAGCCGCCCCAGTGTCAAACAGGACTCGACGTACGATCCTCACTCTCGTTTCTTTTAAACTTTGTGTCCTCCTTCTTTGACTAATAGAGGTCACCTCTATAGTTAGAACTTAACTCGAGACTTACTTGCTCAAACAATGGAATGTCTACTGTCTCACTTACGTATTGATATCAATCGGCTTCAAGCCTCTAAGCAGATTTGAACTACTGACTTCTTCTTTCATGCCTCCATAACCTACCTAGCTGATTAGATATAACATGCTGTTATCCTGATTAGGATTTTTACGTCCTTACTAGGGTTCACAAATCTCAACTTAGCTTGGCTAGAGTTCTGACTCAAACTAGAAGTCTTGGACTAAACTTTTTTTAGAGTTTTAACTAAAGTTCTCAATTCCTTATCTGAGGATAGGTCCTAAGCCCCTTAAGTTTTTATGATGTACTAAGTATGCACTTGCTATAATAGGAACTTACCTTGGTGACTTACCTCAAAGTCGGCGCAGTGTGAGCGTGGTGTGGTCATAACAAGTACTCAGAACTGCTAACTAGGCTCTGATACCAAACTGTAACACCCCGTCTACTAACTACTAGACTTATGAAAATGAGAGTAATATTTTCCTTTATATTTTCGAAAACACTTAATTAGTTCTCAAAAACACTTTAACTTTCTCGTGTGATGCCACCTTACTTGCTTACTTACTTACTTTATTTTCTGTTCTTACTTACTTACTCACTTACCTATTTTCTTTTCTCTTTCTTTTCCCAGACAAGATAATCAAAATGCATGTATCCAAATGAAACCACTAATGGGTTAAGGTACTATGGTAATACTAGAAAAATAAACATGCATAGGTCTTGTCTCAAGTCTGATAAATGCGGAAGCTAAAAACATAGTTTGCCGAACATGTTCAAAACTGAATACAACATAATTGTTTCTCAACAGATCTACTAGCTTGGACCACAACCACTGCCGCTCACGCTCTGCGCTGGAATCCATTACTTAAAAAAAATAGATAGTGGGGGCGTGAGAAAAAATCCACGTGCTCCGCAAAGACTAGCACTAATTACACATCTAATATAATATCACCCCATGAAATAAGCATATACGTAAGTAAAATTGGCTACTACTACTATTTCCACCACATTCAATATTATCACGCATCATGTAATAACACATCATGTAATAGCTCATCACACATCAGGTAATAAGCATGTAAATAAGTAAAACTGGCTACTGCCAAACTGAACTGATTCTTAACTCCCGGACGCTGGTCGGTCATGTGCACACTTTGGGGGATCATTTAGGCACGAAAGGCCTCTCTCGAAGGTGATAACTAACTAAAGGAAATTACTCTTAGGTGACCTATTATGTAGGTCATTGCCCTTGCTCGGGAAAAAACTCTTACATACATGCCTCAGACATGGAAGAGCGATTATAGAAAATGTAGCACCTAGTACGGGGTCCCCACCTGTTATGCTGATAATGCAAGTGTTGAAACGATGTGGATGTAGCTAGCGGAGGCTTGAATCTCCTTAAGCTACAAAATATTAAGAAAATATTTCTAAGTCTTTTGCTTAACATATAATACTTGTTCTTTACCTTTCTTAATTTATTAATTGTCTTAATTAATAAATTTTTATCTCTTCTTTACTTAGTTGCTTAACTTGCTCGGCTTTCTTTATATTCCTCTTACCTTCTTAACTTAATTTCTTAACGGTTTGTCGAACATATATAATTAACGTGCTAAGCTAATTTATTTCTATCTTGAGTTGTCTAGGGTTCTCAGAAAAATTTTCTAAGTCCAGAACTACTTTTCAAACTTAACTTGATCTAACTCGGTTCGAAAAAATGCTGAAGTCCAGATGTTTGCTCGGACTGGAAAATCTCGAACAGGAATTTTTTGAACCGCTCCGCGACTGGCCCTGACCTGTTTGGTGACTGGACTGGCAACTCGCTAGTGGACCAGCAGGTCGCTTGCTGGCTCGGTGCAGCCAGGCTCGGCCGCGCAGGGTCAGTTTGGCGCGGTAGCTCTCGGTACGTGTAGACCCCGCTGGGCGCGGGCCTCGCTGGTGCACGCGCGCGCGGCTTCTGGGCGTGCTGCTGCCTCGGGAGATAACTCACTCTCAAGTGTTGGCAGGCGACAGAGAGTGCCGCGAGTGACTGGCGCATGGGCGCGCTCAGACTGCGGTTGATAGGGCACTCGGGCACGGAGCATGACGCAGGGGCACGGCTGGCAGGGCGCAAGGGCGCTAGGAAGAGCGCAGGGGCGCTTCGCGGTCGGTCTCGGTGCAGGGGCATGCCCTCTGCCTCGGTGACGGTTCGGCTACAATAGGGGCACGCGCTGTGTTGCATGCGTTGTGGATGGCGTTGGCGTACACGCGGACAGAGACGTAAACACTCACGCAGCGATGCGCTTGCCGGGACGAGTGAGCAAGTGTGCTTTGCAGGCGCATATTAGGTGTGCGCTGCTCTGTGCCTGCGAGGAACGCTGGCCTCAGTGACGCGCACCGCTGGGCGTGCGGTGGCGTGATATGGTGCAACTGCGGCCTTGGCCGGTTACTTTGCCGGCTGGCCGATGACTTTTTCCGGCAACCCACATGTCATTTTGTTCTTTAGAATGTCTAGGATCCATTTAGGCTATCATGGCTCTGGATAAATTGACTAGATTTTTAACATTGCCTTGGCTTGGTTTTACTAACTTTAGGCTTGAGTTTTTATTTATTTTAAGCATAAAGTCCAGGGCAATAAAACTTTAACCAACTTATCTTAACACAAGATAGCCTATGTTAAGGTTGCTTAATAAAATATTTACTTACCTCAAGTTTATTCGGCACCTAACATTGAGCCAATCTAGGGTTCTAGTTCACTGAGCAAACCAACTCATTTTAATCTAAAATTTTAGCTGAAGACTTACTCTGAATTATCATGATTTTCAGTGTGAAAACTGTTGGGATCTATGAGGATCTCGTTATGTTCAAGCCACAAATTCAATAGAAAACGTAAACCTATGCGCAACGGATCTAAAGGTTTGATGTAGAAAACTTACGGCTTATAATTTTCTAAATCTGACGGATTCGGGTTGACCGGGAACAGCACGTCACGGTGTAGCCAAGATTGCGCGGATGGTGGGGATCAGCGGCCGTAGAGCTGCGGTGGTGGCCGGAGCGTCGCGAGCTGTTGTCGTCGGGCTCGGCTGGTCACGGCGGTCGTCCGGCTAATCGGGATCAACGGGTAGCGGTCGGTGGGTTGTGGCTCGTCGATTCCGGTAGATGATCACGATGTCTCGGTTACCTTCGGGATCTTCTACTGTATTAATCAAACACCTCTTCAACTCGTACCGGTGGAGCAACGAGAAGAAGATAAAGTTCGAATGAGATCTAGAGAGAGAGAGAGAGAGAGAGTGGGGGCAGACGTGTATATCACGTTTTTGCTCTTCTATTGTCTTTGCATGAGCTTAATGATGTATATATAGAGCTACAATAGGAATCCTTAGGAGAATATGAATAGACCTTCTTTAGTAATGGACTAACTGTGCGCCAGGCCCACTATTCCAATTACTTAAATAATATTACGGTCTACTAACATAATATTATTGCACTCCCTTCTTTCCGTCCCAAATTACATTTGAGACTCCAATAAAATTATCCGAATTATCTCGCCATGTTTAAGATATAGTGTCCATTAATTAATTCGATTACTGATAATCCAGAATTAAGTATTATATTTTATTTTCAAAGCTAGCGCTCATTCATCACATTATTATTATACCAGAATTTAATCCACCTGCAGGGTTTAGCATAACAATCCTTCATGAACTCACTTCGGGGACATCATTAAACTAACGCACATAGTGACCGTAAAAATCAAGGACCCCGAAGAGGGTTAATAAATTTTGTCGCATTCTAAGTGAATCTCATTTCTCGATCCTAAGGTTATCAAATTTGATTATACGTCCTGCGAGAGAAGGCCCGCACGCTCTCATAAGATTTTCGACAATCGTCCAATTAGAAATTTTATGGTAATTTCCTACAATTAATTTTAGTGATGTCACCCGAGGGGAAACCCATACTTCAATTAATTGATTTACCAGCAAATCAGAAATGGAGGCCTTAGGAATATTGAAATTAACTTTAATTTTAAAATCCCTTCTCTAACTTAGTATTATTTAAATGAGAATTTTTAGTCTTATGCAATTCTAAATTAATCTCATGCATAAAGCAATAATTAATTCCATCCATAAATATTTATGCAACTAAATTAATCCCATGCATAAAGCAATAATTAATTCTCATGCATAAATAATTAATTAATTGGCATAATATAATTTAATAAATAAATTTACTATTATGACCATTAATTATTGAGTCTCGTTGAATAAGGAAACTATCAGATATGATCCTAATTCAATTAGAACTCCCACTACAACAAAATCCTGTCAAATATCCAACTGCAACAAAATCCTGTCAAATATCCAACTGGTTGTCCAGCAAGTCTTCCCATTGAGCTCGCTGGAGTCACACCGTCTGCCGCCGCCATCACTCGACGTATTTTCTTTCTTCTCCCGGACGCCCGTGTTTGTCCCATTTTTGTTGCATTTTTCATGCTCGTTTTGCTCTTTTTTTTTCTCCCGTTTTAGGTCTTTTCTTTCGTTTTTAGTCCGTTTCGTATTTTATTATGTGTTTTCCGTCATTTTTAGTCTTTAGGTGTTTTTTCGTTTGTTTTTCAAGTTTTCTTCATGTTTGGTCGTTTTTGGTGTGTAGGTCGAGAGCTTCGGGTGAATTTTCTCTTCAGGAAAAGTTGGTTTCAAGAGAATAACTGGATAGATGGGTTCGTTAGCGACACGTAGGAAAAAACAGAACTCAATTACGAGCTCGGACGAGCCCAAACGAGCCCGAAACGTAAAATCATGCAGTGCAGCAAAAGTTGCGGCTCGCAGCAAAGTCGCAACTCGTGACTTTAACAGAGTCAATGTCGAGACTCACGAGTGCAAAGAGTCGCAACTCACGAAACTCGCGACTGACGACCCGACGACCCGTCAGACTCGCGACACGCGACCCGTTCTGCCCCTGTTTTTTATTTTGCTCGTTTTTTTTGTTTTAGCTCCGCTTTTCGAGCACTATATATTAAAAAAATCCTCAAACTCGTGGGAATAATCCCCAATATTGTTTTATCTCTTTATCCTACTCTAAAAACTTGGATTTTGATCGTTCTTTTGCATAATTCTCTCTTAACTTTTCTGGATTAAGTTGTTTATCGGATTTGACTATCAATTCTCTATTAATCGTAAGTTATTCTTTTCATCTAATTCTTGAATATGAATGCTTGGGTTGAGAAGAATGTTTATGTTGAATTCGTTATGAGTAGCTAATTCGTTTCGCTAGGGATAGGGGATGATGATGATGTCTAGAATTTAATTGTGATTTTCATGCTAGTTGTTCTTCAATTTATGCGAGTTGTTCATAACTAGGGGTTATAATTCTCGTACATTGAATATTGAATATTTTCTAAGAGTGACACTTCGATTTGCAATTGATTTCCATTTGAATATGATTTGTTCTTGTGTGATGTGTTTAAATCAAACGAACTAGTACATTAACAATCGTCTAGGATAATTTAATCAACTCTTAGAACCGAAAGGGGAGGAGTTGACCGATCTTGACTCGCATGAAATAGACTTGTTCGGACACGTATTGTCTATGTGTTGTGTGATTTGTTTGATTTACTGTCTATGTTATCCTCTTGTTACGAAGAATTATTGAGGATTATCTCTAGACGTTAGGTTGTTCGAATCATTTAACCAAATGATCTTAGCTTGATATTTACATTGGTTAGAAAATCATCATCCCCGACTCCTTAGCTTCTTATCCTTTGATCTTCATCTTTTCTTTTAAGTTCGATTTTGTATTGTTTGAATTCTCTTTCGTAGTTGATAATTAAAAACCAATATCTTGATTAGAGTGTTTAGGATTTATTTTTCTTTCATGTGTTATCAACACCATTCCTAGATTCCGAACCGCCGTCCTTGAGAGATCGACCCGGGGAACGAATCTTTTGATTCCGTACTCGGTAAAATATATTTTGCTACAGCAAAATTGGTGCCATTGTCGGGGAAGACAAGTAGGATATTTAGTTTTGGTGTTGATTTTATTTTCCGTGTTTCTCTTTATTTTGTGTTTTACGTATTTTTTTTCTTTCTTTTGTGCATCTTTGTTCTTCTCATGCTTTTGTTTTTGTCTTCTTTTTCCTTTCTTTTCGTGGCTACGTGTGGTTGTTATGTGCTTGTGTGCCGAGATTTGACCGAAGAGCCTAATGAGCTCATGCTACCCAGTCACACCCTCGTACGCTCGATTTTGGAATAATGGGCCGAGTTACAGTTCTTAGGAATATGGCCAGGCGTGTTCATTTCCTTACGAGCAACAATGGGATCCAATACCGGTTGAGCAATCATATGAGTCCCCCGTGGACTTCTCAGAGTACGATGCTAAGCTTGATCGGATTCTCGATATTCTGACCTCTCAAGAAACCCGAAGGAAAAATCCTAAGGCCGAAATCGAGAACCTTGCAGAACGTATTCGAGTTGTGGAGGATCGAGTTTACAATTGTTCCTCTGATTCCCTCGTGGATAATGAACATCAGGGGAGCGCTTTGACAATTGATGAAAAACTCGATCTCATTTTTGCTCGTGTATCGGCCCAAACAACTCAACTAGAGGAGATTATGGGTGGATGCACTTGGTTGGTGGTGCAACTTGATGGTATAATGGGTCATATTCAATCAATCGAGGCACCAGTCGTCCCCATCTTATGCTTGATACTCAAGCTTGTATTCTAAAGCAAATGTGAGAGGCCGAAGAAGAAGATGATGCGCTCCCGAGAGCCGGGAATGATACATCATAGGAGGAGGTCCATGGGCTTGATCAAGAATTCATAAATTCTTAAGTCCCTCCTCCCACCTCCGAGTTGGAGCATCCATCTTCGAGGCCATTGCACTGTGTTACGAAGTGGGTTGGACTTAGCTCAATTTTCTCCACTAATGCGTTTGTAATTCCGGAGGATGACGACGCAGCTCAGGTAGGAAAAGCTCTATGCCGGTTACTGGGGATTGCACGTGCCCAAACCTGTTTCATCAAGAACATAGCCACCCGGATCTACCGTGCTTGTCTTCTTGCCACACTGCCAGTGGTACCTCTGCTAGAGAATACGAAGGCGTGGCACGATCATCACTTCTATTTGGACCTCGACTGAGTTCCTCATGGGATTCGTCAAGCTAATGACATTAAACAAGCGCTTGGATATGTGTTGAAGCAATGAGGACATTTCCTCATTTTAAGTGTGGGGGAGTTTACTTTGATTTTGTATGCTTATGTGGTGGACCGATCTAGTGTAGGTTTTGTGTGTTTTAAAGCATGAATTTTGGAAATTTCAAAATTAGTTAAGACTTGTTTGATGAATTTGATGAGTTGTGATGTTGGTCATATGAAACATAGTGTGATGAAATGCTTGGTCGATTACTTTGATTGGCATTCATATATCTACCTAGTGAGGTTTGAGCCTTATTTGTTTCTTGAGATACATTGGTCGTGCTCTTGTTTGATTAGAACTTGCCCTGTTTCTGAATTGAAATAAATTGATTAGATTTGTGAACTGTGTATATGATTAAGGCATTTATTGTCCTTTAATTTCTCTGCAAATTATTCCCTAGTCTTCCCTTTTTGATCCTTATTGGTTTTTGTTGATAACCTCGTGATGATGACGTTATTGGAGTTGCAGGTTAAGAATTGGAGGGGATGATTGTTGGAGTTGTTTTTATATTAAAAAAAATGGAAAGAACAAAAAAAGAGAGAAAAAAATGTAGTAGAATGGATTATAAAATGTCCAATAAGATTTACACAAAAAAAAAGAAAATAAAGAAAAAAAGAAATAATATGGGTGAAACGTGTGGTTTTAGGAGAAGTGTGGGGGAAGATCGGGTATGTTTGAGCAACCGACTGAGTGTATGATTCTTGGAGTAAGGTGTTTGAGTTATGTAATGAATTCCAGCCACTTAGCCTATATTTATCCTACATGTCCAAAGAGCCTACGTTACAACCGGAAAGACTTTTTGATGCACTAGTTTCGATTTTGATTGGTTTAGAATAGGAAGTTAGACAACGGGAAAGCATATGATTGAACTTGTTATCGACCAATTTGAGTGCATCCATCTTTATCTGTATAAGAATTCGAGTGAGGCACAAATATATATTCCCATACTTGAGAGAACGTCATGTCGAAGTATAGTGTTCAAGCATGTAGTTATGTGATGCTCGTATATGCCATTTGAATGCTTGTTGTTGAAGTTGAACATTTGAAGCTTATCTTGTTAATGACTGATGTCCATGCTCGGTATTAGTTTTGTGTTTTTTCTTTTCTTTATTTTTTGTTCGGGACGAACAAAGGTTTAAGTGTGGGGGAGTTGTTTGTCCCATTTTTGTTGCATTTTCCGTGCTTCTTTTGCTTTTTTCTCCCTGTTTTAGGTCGTTTCTTTAGTTTTTAGTCCGTTTTGTATTTTATTATGTGTTTTTCTTCATTTTTAGTCTTTAGGTGTTTTTTCGTTTGTTTTTCCAGTTTTCTTCGTGTTTTGTCGTTTTTGGTGTGTAGGTCGGGATCTTTTGGCGAATTTTATCTTCAAGAAAAGTTGGTTTCGAGAGCATAACTAGATAGATGGGTTTGTTAGCGACGCGTAGGAAAAAACGAAACTCAATTCCGAGTTCGAACGAGCCCAAACGAGCCCGAAACGTAAAATCATGCAGTGCAACCAAAGTCACGACCGGATTCTTCTCGTTGGACTCGAGAAGCTCAGGGGAGTGATTGCTAGGAGCATCACGTGTGTCGCGGTGGTCGTCGGAGGTGCGCGGGTGGCGGATAGTGTCGGCGGCTTGCGATCGGATGCTGCAGTGTTGCCGGGCGTCGCAGGTTGTCGCGGCCTTCGGGCTGCGTCTTGCGTGCGGTGGTGACATCTCACGATCGTCGGCTGCGGCTCGGGCTGAGACGATCGGCGACTGTGGTTCGCGATGGTTGTTGGTGGTCGGCCGGTGGTCACGGGGCTGATCGTCGGTTGATGATCACGGGGTCTCGGTACCTCGGGATCTTCTACTGTATATCTCAAACACCTCTTCGAATTGTACTGATGGAACAACAAGACGAAGATAAATCTCGACTATGGGAACTAGAGAGAAAGGGGGCTGCCAAAATGTGTTTCACGTTAGGTTTTGCTGTGTCTCAATCCCATGAGCTTAATGATGTATATATAAAGCTACAATAGGGATCCTAAGGAGATGAGGACTAGGGCTTCTTTTAGCATTAGGCCTAACTGTGAGCCAAGCCCACTCTTGCCATTACTTAAATAATGTTTCGGTCCACTAACGAAAACATTATTGAACTCCCTTATTCTCCTCAAAATTATATTCGAGATTCCAATTATAATTACTCGATTTATCTCCCCACGTTTAAGATATAATGTCGGATAATCAAGAATTAATTAATATTATAATACCAAAGCTAGCGCCGTTGATCACAATATTATTGCGGTGGAACTTAATCCACCTGCAGGGTTTAGCATAACAACATTCATGGACTCACTTCGGGGACATCATCAAACTGTTGCATATGGTGGCCGTAAATATTCTAACAGAACATCGTACATATATTAATATTACCCAAAACAGCAAGTATGTCGACTCGGTAAACTGAATCTCAAGTAAGTGAATCAAAGTAATAGTTACCATATGTACATGCCTGTTTATATCCTACGGGTTAAGAGAACTCAGTACTTAAACGAGACTAAAGTTTGTTTACGACGATCAGTATAAAACAAACTGTTACTCTATGTGGTCCTATTCAATTCATAAATATACTAGTGCAACTAATCAGTCAAGACCAACCGTACAGTTGACACTACAACCGTTCCGATGGTTTATTCATTTCCATCTAGGTTGTGAACCAACAATTCTTGTTTCGCAAGTAACTTATAAAATGATCTTCTATTCACCCGATAATGAACCATTTTTATCAAAGTGCAAATCAACAGAACATACGACCTATTTAATCAAACGTAATTCTCATTCAGCAAAGATAAAGTGTAATATCATCTAAAGCCAAGCTTTTAGTATATAACACCAACACGGGTCCCGCAGGCATTCTCGGCTCGCACGGTCGTGGGTTGACACCCAATGGAAGTGTTCCGCATGCTGTTTTGCAGGGAGGTCTTCTTTGTAGCCAAACTCACGCGGTCTCTCGATTGTCTCGCTTGCTCGTGGACGTCGTCTTGGGGTGAGTGCTGGCGAAGCCTCGGTGATGTCTCACGCACTCATGAATTGGATCTTGTTGCGAGTGTAGCATGATGGCAACTGGCTCTCGCGGGCTCACGAATTGGATCTCATGGCGAGTGTGGATGGATCTCGACTCTTTCACTTGGGTGACTTAAATGGCTAGAGAAAGGTTCAAATGGATCTCGGAATGGCTATCTCTTTCTCTCGGCAGCCCGGATGGCTCAAATAACTCACCTAAGAATAGCTCAAATGGTGGCTCGGGTGGCTCGTCTTGGAATGGCTCGGAATCGAAAACATGGACAATGGCTCGGAGAATGGTTCGAACAATGGCTTGTCTTCCCAACTTGCATAAAGGATCTAATCTAAACCAAAAGCGTAATGCAAAAACACAAAACGAAAAATGAAAATACATAAAACACGACAAAATGGACCGATTGACACAAAATAATCCTAAAAAGACTCGACTAAGGCACATAAAACACAAGAAAAACACTATAAAAACATAACAAACAACTCCCCCACACTTAACTCTTTGCTTGTCCTCAAGCAAACAAAATAATAAGATGTTCGAGAAGAAAGATAGAAAAGTCAAAAATTAATCATCATGCGAAATGAAATTCTCTTCTTCCTCTGGTTATCCACAAAACTAAACTCAAATTCGAAAACACAGTCCCCACAAGATGAGTTCATACAAAACAAAAGCTCGTCCCAAGTCATTCTACACATGATTTACTCGATTCAAACTTCTTTTTCCAAATACATGTGAAAAAAGCTATAAAAGGTCTACTTGAAATGTGAAAAACGATAAGCACAAAACCTACAAGGCCAACTCCCCCTTTTTCTATCTTTCTTCTTTTTTTTTTCTTTTCTCTTTTTTTTTACATGAGTCACATTTTTCAAATGACAGTCGTTAGGACGATTATTACAAGGTTTAACCTCGGGGTTTATCCCCGCATCTCCTAGGCTCGTTTCCCTTACTCATTGACCCATCTTTCTAGAAGGAGACTAAATGGGTCAAGCGAAGTCTAATCCTTTCAACTCTCACGAGCTCATTTTTATTCAATTTTTTTTCCCGTGAGCTTCTTTTTCCAAACAAGGTTTCGGATGATTATTATCTAGGTATAGCCTCGAGGGGTTTCCTCGAGTCTCCTAGACCGAATCCCGGGCTCATTATCACATTCCACTAAGTGGGTCGAAATAAGAGGAGCCTAATCCATACTTCCTCGCGAACCCACATTTTATCCTTTTTATTTTATTTTTCTTTTATTTTATTTATTTTTTTTTTACGAAGGAAGTGGTTGCACAAGGATACATCAAAGACATGATAAATGAACATCAATAATCAATCAAGACGTACCACAAGCGTCTAAGCATAACACGATTACAACAATTGAATCACAAAGCTAGAATGTTTCAAGATCACCAATCGAGAACAAACAAGGGAGATAAAAATTTTGTGGATTCAAATGCGTGTTCCAATGTCAACAAATCATCATTTAATTTTAGGAAACCATCTAATTCATCAAGCACATAAGGCACAAAAATTATCAATGAAACCAATCAACAATCTGAACTCACCACTTAGCCATTTTGACTTTGAACAATTATTGAGCTACATGAGGTTGAATCGACACAAAAACACAAGAATTAAAACAAAAACTGGTCTAAGATGCTTAAAATACAAAGATAAATCATCTAAAATGAAAGAAAAACGCCTAAGCATGCATAATCAAGAAAATCCTCCCCCACATTTCAAACAAAGCAATGTCCGCATTGCTTGACCAAAAAGTACATAGAAGGAGCACATAATCACATAAACTCATGCAAAGGACAATTAAATGAAACAAACTGAATGAAAAGAAACCAAATCACTAAGGCACATAAAAATAACAAAGAGAAAAAGAAAAATAAGAAAAAGAAAAAGTGTACTCAACACGGTGATAAATCACCGTGTGTTCATCGGTGTATCTTCCGGAGGAGAAGAAGAGATTGGGCCCTTAGCCCGAGTGTCAACATGAGAAGTAGAGGTTACGGTCCAAGCCTCAATACATTGGTCCATCTTAGCTTCTATCGTCGTGGGCCGAGCATCAAAAGAGTTAAAAATAGAATCAAAGCCAATCAAACAAGACTCAATACAATCAAATCCGCGATTCATCAAGGCGGTCATTTGCACCATGAACCCATCCCACGGGTTCAGAGTGTACTCGGTGGATGGAGAGGCATGCTCATCGGCTGGTTAGGCAATCTCGGGGGAGGAAGTGCTGTGTTCTCGGACGGTTCGGCGTCACCTCCCCTCTTGTTCAACTCTGGCCTTCGTTTTCTCTTTCTCAAGCATCTGATAGTAGTTCTTGACGCATTCCGGGTCTCATGTGAGTGAAGAGTGATCTCGTTGGAGGGAATGTGCGATGCTACAATCTCTTAGTCATCAATGTACCTCGTGTGCACACACTCTTCTCCGTAAGCAAGGTCGAAATGAGCCGCAATCATAGTGATCAAGACTCCCAAGAATGGGGGAAATCGAGTACCGCTAGAGACATAAAGTAACGTCTGCCATATGAATCCGGTGATACAAACCGACTTCATATGCACCGCCCACCAATGAAGAAATATGTCATCATGGCTCATTTTGTTTTCTTCCCCTTTGTCGAAAATGTTTGAACAAATGAACTTATGAACCATCGCCAATGCATGATCCATGATGAACCCATTAGATATATATATGATCTTTGTGGGACACCCAGATAATTCCTTCCATGCTCCATCAACATCAAAACCCGTCGGATATTTGTTCGTCCCCGTAGCTAGAAACCGGTTTGTCGTATTTTTGGGTAAGTGGTAACCGAGCTATTCGACCTCGAGTCATTATCAAAGGAAGGCTATTCAATCACAAAACCCAAAACAAGGTCCTAAACATTCCACTCGCTCGCAGGGATTGGATTGCACGAAATTACACTTAGCAAATGAAAGCAAATGAAGCAAGATGCGAATTTTAGAAGAAAGATAGAAACTTTGGTCGAACAGAATCTCCATGACTCAAGAAAAAGAAAATAAACAAAGAGAAATATGCTCGCTAAGTGATCCCAGGTAACCTAACACGAGCCTTCTAAGTTAGATTATCACGCTTTGAGAAAAGTCGAGATCTCTACACAAGATAAGCACATATCGGATTCCTGACACACGTAAGCAAGCAATAAAAATAAAGTAAAGCCTAGAAACAAGCATAAACACACAATTCGAAAGACAAACTCGAAGTAGTAAGGCCTAAGCAAGGTACCTACTCCCCTATAGCATGTTCGGATGAAAATAGTGAATAAAGCTCGAAACTTGGATAAAAATAAAATTATCGGAATTTCGGCAGAAAATAGAGTCATGGACCTCCAAACTAAAGAACAAAAAGAAAAGATAGAAAATATAAGTTGGGAAATGGGAGGTTTTTTAAAAAATACAAAGCACAATGTCTATTTATAGCTACACCACAAACACACACTAAAAACACACACATTTACTAAAGTTTTACAATTCGCGTGTCTCAAAAACTTGTTAGCAGCGAGTTTGGGCATGGAGTAGTGCTGCCGGGCGCGTTCGCAGGTCGCCAATGCAATCTCGCAGCGAGTGTGGTTGTTTGGTGGCTGCGGTGTGGCATTTGGAGCGGAGCGAAACCATGTTCGCTGCGAGTGCCGCCTTGGTTGGTGAGCACGCCTGTTCGCGGGTCGCTAGTGCTCTTTCGCTGTGAGTGCGGGCCTTTGGCTCTTGCCGGACACGCTTCGCGGGTCACCAAGATGAACTCGCTGCGAGTGTGCAGATTGTGGTGGCGCTCATCCGTTTCGCGGGTCTCCAGTCTAGTGTCGCACCT
Organism: Striga asiatica; assembly: GCA_008636005.1. Taxonomy (NCBI): domain Eukaryota; kingdom Viridiplantae; phylum Streptophyta; class Magnoliopsida; order Lamiales; family Orobanchaceae; genus Striga; species Striga asiatica. Next base: position 40,866 of record BKCP01005517.1, on the reverse strand, counting down.
AATTCACGGGCTATGTGCGTGCATGCGGTGCCGTCTCGTGGAGCGCCAAAACCATCTTGCGGCGAGTGCAAGGATGTGGCTGCCTGACCTAAAGTTAGACTCGCGATTCGATTAAGTGGCTCAGGTGGCTCGATGTTGGTTCGGTCAAGTGGCTCGAAAATAGCTCGAAAATGGCACGAACGACACGTCTTCCCAAAATTGCAAATTAGACCTAAACAACACACCAAAAGAGACGCGAAAATACGACAAAGTACAAAAACACATAACGAAAACGAAAACACATAAAACACGAACAAAAAGGACTGGTTGACACTCAAACGAACTTAAAAATGACTCTACTAAAGCATATGAAACACAATAAAATACCACAAAAACATAACAAACAACTCCCCCACACTTAACTCTTTGCTTGTCCTCAAGCAAACAAAATAACAAGTAGCTCGAAAGAAAAATTGGAAATTCCAAAATTAATGAGCTTGCGAAATGAAACTCATCTTCATCCGAGTATCCATAAAATCAAACTCCAATCCGAAAGCACGGTCCCCACATAATGAATCCATACAAGACAAAAACTCATCCCAAGTCATTCTACACATGATTTACTCGATTCAAACTCCTTTTTACTAAATACACATGCAAAAAGCTATAAATGGTCTACTACACATATAAGGATGATAAGCATGAAAACAATAAGCCAACTCCCGTTCTTCTTTCTTCTTTATTATTATTTTTATTTTTGTTATTATTATTTTTTTAATTGTTAATGAGCTACTTCTTCCAGACGAGAGCCGTTAGGACGATTATTACCTAGGTTTATCCTCGGGGTTTGTCCCCGAGTCTCCTACCGAGTCTCCTAGGCCGGTTTCCGTACTCATTGACCCGATTCATCGAAAAGGGACTAACCAGGTCAAGTGGAGTCTAATCCTTTCAACTCTCACAAATTCATTTTCGTGAGCATCTTTTTCCAAACGAGATTTTCAGACGATGATTATCTAGGTTTAACCTCGAGGGGTTTCTTCAAGTTTCATTGACTAATTTCCCGGGCTCATTATCCCATTCTACGAAGTGGCTCTGGATAAGAGGAGCCTAATCCATACATCCTCGCAAACTCACATCTTATTCTTTTTTTTTTCTTTTTTTTTTTCGAAGAGAGTGGCACACAAGGATACATCACGAATACAATATCATGAACATCACAAATCAATCAAAACATACCACAAGTGTTTAGCATAACACGTTTACAACGATCGAACATAAGGAAAGTATGTCTCGCGATCACCAATCGAGAACAAAACTGTATTCGAGCAATTATAAAAAATCAAGAATCAATCAAAGTCATGTCAAGCTCGGTTCAAGTCACGGCCCGAGCCATACCACACGACCAAGTAGCAGTGGGCAGCCGGGTGCACTAGCCACTCACGTGGCCCGACAGCCAACGGCAGCCCAAGTGCACCGGTAGCCGTCGGCCCAAAAGGTGGTGCAAGTCACCAAACAACAACCCAAGTCTCACTACACATGCCTCGCGTACGCAGCCCGCGTCGCAGTCCAGGACGCGACCCGTAGTGCAGCCCAGTGCGTGGCCCAGTGTGCAGTCCAGCGCGCAGCCCTCCAGCGCAGTCCACGCGCGGCCTGCAGCGCTGACAGCGTGCGGCCCAACGGCAGAAGGGCCCAACCGAGGCCCAAACAAATTTTGGATAATTTTACTCGGACAACTTGTGTTTGACCACGAGAAAATGGTAGATAAGGGTCAGATAAACATCACCCTATCTTACCTTGGCACCACTACTAAGGAAGAGGGGATGAGGTGTGATGAAAATGACAAATCTGCATATTTTAATGCAAATGACGGGAACACTTCATCATTATAAGCTTTCCTCTAAAAATATATGCAGAGGACATCCAAATACTTCGAAACATTCGACCACTCTCGAGAAAAATCCGACCAAAGTCCGGTGAGCCTTTTCCGTGCCCTAGAAGCGAGAACGAGTCCATCGTGAGTAACATGTCATTCTTTTCACTCGGTCAAGTAGAATTCAATTTTTAGGCGATATTTTGATCACCGAGTCAAGTCTTCATTTATGTAAGTATTTGCCATGTTCTTAGTACCAAAAATTAGGATATATATATGTGAGTTTCGGCCCTAAGTCTTTTCATAAAAAGAGTTAAGTGATTCGGTGACCTAGAATCCTATTTGGTTCGTTTTTGTCTCCTGAACCAGTTTAAAATCGAGCAGAATCATTCTAGTGTTTTTATACATTTTTAGTCTTCTTTCATCCTCAATAATTGGGGTAAGTCGAGGGTCACCGGAAATGTAGCTGGCTGGCCGGCGAGGAGCCGACCGTGACCACTGCTATTCAACAAGCATGCGCTAGCGCCCGACAGGTTCCATGTTCAGAGGTTAATGTAACGGGAAATGTCTCGAGACATAGGTTAACCCGCACTTGCTTGTGTCTATGCCCCAAGTGAGTACCGAGTTCAGCCTGCAATGTGTTAACACCCAGCATGCACGGGTAGTGCCGGTAGCACTCACCCGCGTCAGGCCTCGTGCCAATGAGTAGGGCCTGATAACCCTTAATCGTGTCCAGCCGCACGTGAAGGCTCGTAGCAATGACTGATTCACCCGGTGACGTCGTGGCTATGCTAGTGGTATTGATACTGTATCCGAGAGCCGTGTGGCTAGAGTTCCTGACTTGGGCATACGATTACAACCATTCACGCCTTGCACGACCGAGCCGAGGCATGCGAGTCATTAATGACTGAACCGATGCACTTGCATCACCCGCGACCGACCGGCTCATGGCGAGTCACCGGTCCAAGCCCACGAACCGGTCTGATTAAGTGGTCGGTTCGAGATTTTTAGTTCGAGTTTATACTGGAATGTTTAGTATTTTTCTGAACCAAGTCAATCCAGTTCAAACTAGTTATTTTATTTCTGGAATTAAAATATTTTAAAATTTCTAGAGTATTTCATTAAAAATCCGGATTAAGGATGAGTTTAGAATCGAGCCATAAACACTCTAGCATATAACAACATCTTAGTTTTTATTAAGTCTTTCGAGCATAAGGCTCCGTATATTTTTATAAAATTTTTATGTAGCTTAAGAAGTCAAATCTCCGTATCTCGAGAAGTTCAACATTTCCTATTACATAGAAGAAAATGTGGGAACATTGCACTGGGATTTACGTATGTTATATTCTCAGTTACCACATCCGAGGTATGTACGTAAGAAAATGTCCCCCGATGAGTGGGCAACGGCCTACCAGTTTAGGTCCGTATGATTTATCGCCTGTGTCGAGGCCAATGTGTCCATAAACCTGGTTTCGGTGGGATTTCAGTATGGTTATATCCCATTAGAGTGTGCACACGATACCGGCCAATGTGTCTGAGAGTAGTAAGAATTCAGTTACATTTATATTTGTCAGTTACATGCATATATGCCAGTTTCTATGTTATGATTATTGCATCTGTTATTTTTGGGTTTTTACGGAGTACCATGGTTATGTACTCGCGTCCCATTATTTATGAAATTTCAGACAATGGAGTCGAGCGTGCAGGCTGAACATATGTGGAGGTGGTCAAGCCGAGATGGCTAATAAAGGACATTTTTCATATTTTGTAATAAATAATCATACTGGATGAATTAAGATTAAGTTTCCGCTACCTTTAAACTCTATATTGTCGAATAATGCTTGATTTCTGTTTTTCTTATATCAGTCTATCCAGATGTGTGATTGGATTGAATGTCTAAATAACTAATTAACAATCAAGTTTATTTAAGTCTTGAACAAGTATATTTGGCCAATTTAAAAGAAAACAATTTTCAGATAAAGAAAAGGAGATACCTTGAGATAATTTAAGTATTGTTCTAAATTATCGGTTTTTGAAAAATGGAAAATTTACCCTGATTACAACCGTTATAAAAGCATGGTGTTACAAGATTGATTTGAGGAATTACTAAATAATTCATTATTCGGCAACATAAAATCTAGAAATAGCGGAAACATAATCATAGTTGATCATGTATTTTTATTTATTACAAAACATAATAATTATCCTTTGTTAGCCATCTGGCCTCGACCACCTCTACCTATGCTCAACTTGCCCGCTCGACTCCATTACCTAAAATATCACAATTAGTGGTACGTGAATACATAACCATGGTACTCCGTAGAAGCCCATAACAAAAGCAGTAAAATCATAACATTAAAAACTGGCAATATGCATATAACTGACAGAACTGACATATTTAATATAACTGAATTCTTACTGCTTTCAGACACATTGGCCGGTGTCATGTGCACATTCAGATGGGACAATGATCATACACTAATCCCACCGGAATCGGAGTTAAGGACACATTGGCCTTGACACAAACGATAAATCATACAGACCTAGGTCGTTACCTGCTCATCGGGGGGACATGTTCTTATATACATACATCTGACATGGTATTGAAAATATAACATATATAAATTCCAGTACAAGGTTCCCACCTTTTCTGCTGTGTAGTAAGGAATGCTGAACTGCTCGACTCCTCAAGCTACATATAATTTAATAAAAATATGCTACGTATTATGCTCGAAAGACTTAATAAAATACTGAGATGTTGCTATATGCTAGTCTGGTTTTGGCCGGTTAGAAACTCATTTTTAATCCAGATTTTAAAGAAATTCTCTAGGATTCTTAAGTATAGAAATCGAAATATGCACGATAAGATTTAAGGTTTTTGATTTTTAAGTTAATTAAACCTTAAATGTGTAAGTCAAGTTCCATGCATGCCAAAGTCGAGTTAAGTACTTTAAAAATCCTTATTTATCATGTGAAATAAGTTGGTAAATTTTTAGCCTATCTGGAAGTCGTTCACTCGGTCAAGTAGAATTCTATTTTTACTCGATATTTTGATCACCGAGTCAAGTCTTCATTTATATAAGTATTTTCCATGTTCTTAGTACCTAAAATCATGATATATATAGGTGAGTTTTCGGCCCTAAGTCTTTTCATAAAAAGAGTTAAGTGATTCGGTGACCTAGAACCCCATTTGGTCCATTTTTTTTTATCTCCCGAACCATTTTAAAATCGAGCCGAATCATTCTAATGTTTTTATTAGACTCCTTTCATCTTGAATAATTGGGGTAAGTTGAGGGTCACAGAAATGTGGCCGGACGACCGACAAGGAGCCGACGGTGACCGCTGCCATGCACCAAGTGTGCACTAGTGCCCGACAAGTCCCGTGTTCAGAGATTAATGTCACGGGAAATGTCTCGGGACAGAGGTTAATCCGCGCCTGCTTGTGTCTACGCCCCAGTTGCGTACCGAGTTCAGCCTGCAATGTGTTAACACCCGTGCCAGCATGCACGGGTAGTGCCGATAGCACTCACCCGCGTCAGGCCTCGTGGCAGTGAGTAGGGCAGCACTGGATAACCCTTAACCGTGTCCAGCCACACGTGAAGGCTCGTAGCAATGCATGATGCACCCGGTGACGCCGTTTCTATGCTAGTGGTATTGATACTGAACTCGAGAGCCGTGTAGCTAGAGTTCGTGACTTGGGCATGCGATAGCAACCATTCGCACCTTGCACGACCGAGCCGAGGCATGCGAATCATTAATGACCGAACCGATGCACTCGCATCACCCGCGACCGACCAGCTCATGGAGAGTCACCGGTCCAAGCCCACGAACCGGTCTGTTTAAGTGGTCGGTTCGAGATTTTCAGTTCGAGTTTATACCGAGATGTTTAGTATTTTTTCGAACTAAGTCAATCCAGTTCAAACCAGTTATTTTATTTCTGGAATTAAAATATTTTAAAAAATCCTAGAGAATTTCTTTTGAAATCCGGATTAAGGATGAGTTTAGAAGCGAGCCATAAACAGTCTAGCATATAACAACATCGCAGTATTTATTAAGTCTTTCAAGCATAAGACTCAGAATATTTTTATAAAATTTTTATGTAGCTTAAGGAGTCAAATATCAGTATCTCGAGAAGTTCAACATTTCTTACTACACAACAGAAAAGGTGGGAACCCTGTACTGGGATTTACGTATGTTATTACAGTATGGTTATATCCCATTGGAGTGTGCACACGATAACGGCCAATTTGTTCGAGAGCAGTAAGAATTCCGTTACATGCATATATGCCAGTTTATATGTTATGATTATTACAACTGTTATTTTTGGGTTTTTACGGAGTACCATGGTTATGTACTCACGTCCCATTATTTATGAAATTTCAGCCAATGGAGTCAAGCGTGCAGGCTGAGCATATGTGGAGGTGGTCAAGCCCTTATGGCTAATAAAGGACAATTTTCATGTTTTGTAATAAATAATCATACTAGATGAATTATGATTACGTTTCCGCTACCTTTAAACTTTATATTGTCGAATAATGCTTGATTTCAGTTTTCCTTATATCAGTCTATCGTGATGTGTGATTGGATTGAATGTTTAAATAACTATTTGACAATCAAGTTTAGTTAAGTCTTGAACTAGTATATTTGGCCAATTTAAAAGAAAACGATTTTCGGAAAAAGAAAAGGGGACACCCCGAGATAATTTAAGTATTGTTCTAAATTATCAGTTTTTGAAAAACGAAAAAATTTACTCTAATTACAAGCGTTATAAAAGCGGGGTGTTTAAATTGGTATCAGAGCGCGGTTGCGTCTCTGACTACTTAAATTTTTAAATAAGAAATGTTCTTACAGCTACGACCACACCACGCTCGTGCCGCTCCGACCCCGAGGTAAGAAATAAAGTAAGTTTTCATACCAGTCAGTATATTATCATTATTGCTTGAGAACTCTAGATTGTTCGATTAAATGAAAATCTTGGAATAGGTCAGGGATTAAGTAGCTATTGCAATATTACCTATACTATTGAATTCTTCTAATGAAATAATAATTTGGCTATTCAGATGACGAATCGCAGAGTTCAAGCACCTGTGACAGTAGAAGCAGATCTTGATCAATCACGAATAATCACTCAATTTCGTGGATTCCAGCCTGATAAGTTCAATAGGCAAGGAGATCGACGAGTAATGGACGAATGGGATGCCTAGAACAGCATTGAATTCCTGGTACTCAGTTTCAAATGACTGGAGATGCTAGCCTTTGGTGGTTAGCATATTGGGTCTGTTGGGATCTGTGATGATCTAAAGGTTTGACGTAGAGAACTTACGGCTTAAATTTTTGGCTAGGTGATAGATCTTCCGGATGGCCGTACACAGCACACAAACAAATATATCACACGAACGGAACAAAAGGGTCGACTCGTGGCAATTGCGGACAGATCATGTGGGACTGGCCGGTCGGGTCACCTCGCGTTGCGATCGTCTCGCTGTGCGTCGTGGCGATGTGCGGCGGTTCCGGCGACTCCTCACGGCTGCGATCGGCTGGTCAGCTCCGGCAGGTCGGTCCTCGGCTTTCAGGTCAGGGAACGTCAATTGCTGTAGAAGATTTTCAAGTCTCAGTTACGTAATGATCTTCTACTGTATTACTCAATACACCCCACTTCAACTTCTAACAGTGGACAAACAAGAAGAAGATAAAACTCAATTGAGAACTGAGAGAGAGATAGATGGGGCGGCGTGTTTCACGTGGTTATGAGATGTTTTTTCTTCTCATGAGCATAATGATGTATATATAGAGTTACAGTAGGGACCCTTAGGAGATTAGGAATAGAGCTCCTTAATTAATTAGACTAACTGTGGGCCAAACCCACTCCTCTAGTTAATTAAATAATATTAATGGGCCACCAACCTTATATTATTGAACTCCCTTTTCCTAGCCCAAGTTACATCTGAGACACCAATAATAATTAGTCGATTTACCTCCTCACGTTTAAGATATAATGTCGATTAATTAATTCGATTACTGACAATCAAGAATTAATTAATTTGTTATTATTTCACGAAAGCTAGCGCTCGTTCATCACATTCTTATTATGCCAAAATTTATCCACCTACAGGGTTTAGCATAACAATCCTTCATGAAATCACTCTAGGGACATCATCAAACTAACGCACATGGTGACCATAAATATCCTAACATCACATCCTATATCAAGTAATATTACACAAAACAATAGGACTATTGATCCAGCGAACTGAACCTCACCCAAGTGAATCAATGTAATATATACTACATATATCTGCCTGTTTAATATCTTACGAGTTAAGAGAACGCAGTAATTAACCGAGGCCTAGTTCATTTACGACGATCAGTATAAAATGAATTTCGCCTCTCTGGGATCCTGTTCAATACATAAATGTACTAGTGCAACTAATCAGTCAAGACAAACCGTACATTTGAGACTACAACCGTTCGGATGGGGTGTTCATGTCCATCTAGGTTGTGAACGATTATTCTTGTTCGAAAGTAACTGATAGAATGATCTTCGGTTCGCCCGATGATGACCCACTCTATCTAAGTGCAGAACAACAGAACATAGAACTTGTTTAATCTAACAATCTCCCACTTATACTTAAAGCTTTCGCTTTTAAAGTATAGTCCTATTAATCCGTTATTCTAAAAGACCTATGTCGATCCTATTGCCATGCTCATGACTCCCATTCCTTCAATGTGTTTAACGAAGACCTTCCCCGACAAACTCTTCATGAAAGGATCAGCTAGGTTGTCCTCTGACGCAATCTTGGCAACATCAACGTCTCCTCTACCAACTATACCTCGAATCAGATGGTACTTGCGCTCTATGTGTTTGCTTGCTCTGTGGGCTCGAGGTTCCATTGAGTTCGCTACTGCTCCACTATTATCACAGTACACAGTGATACTTTGTGGCAAACTCAGTATCACCTCTAAGTCCACTAAGAAGTTCCTGAGCCAAACTGCCTCTTTCGCTGCCTCTGAGGCTGCTATGTACTCGGCTTCCATGGTGGAGTCTGTCACGCATTTCTTCTTAGAACTTCTCCATGAAATGGCTCTACTTCCCAAGGTAAACACATAACCTTAGGTTAACTTACTCTCGTCCCTATCTGACTGGAAATCGGAATCACTGTAACCTATGGGTAACAAGCTGTCTGCACGATAAACTAACACGTACTCCTTAGTCCTTCTCAGGTACTTGAGCATATGCTTCACCGTAGACCAATGTTCCCTTCCTAGATTACTTTGATATCTAGCTAGCATGCCAACGGCGTAGCTAATATCTGGCCTAGTGCACAACATTGCATACATAAGACTTTCTACTACCGAAGTATAAGGAACTGTCTTCATCTCCTCTATCTCCTCAGACGTCTTGGGTGACATCTCCTTATATAAAGGTATTCCATGTCTGAAAGGTAACATACCTTTCTTGGAATTCTGCATGCTGAATCTGGCCAAGACAGTATCTATGTATGAAGACTGGGATAAGCATAATATTCTCTTCTTACAGTCTCTAATGAGCCTAATGCCAAGAATGTGTCCTGCTTCTCCTAAGTCCTTCATATCAAACTACTTAGACAACCATACATTTACGTCTGATAACTCCTTGTTGTTTCCAATAAGAAGTATGTCATCTACGTAAAGCACAAGAAACACCACCACGCTCCCACTGATCTTCTTGTAAATGCAGTGCTCATCCGGACATTGAGTGAACCCGTACGACTGGATCACCTCATCAAAACGGATGTTCCAAGATCTCGAACCTTGCTTCAGTCCATAAATAGACCGATTAAGCTTACACACTAGATGCTCACGACCTTCAGCAATGAATCCCTCTGGTTGCTGCATACAGATGTCTTCTTGAAGGTTTCCGTTAAGGAAAGTCATCTTGACATCCATCTGCCAGACCTAATAATCCATATGGGCGGCGACAGCCAAGAGAATCCGAATGGACTTAAGCATAGCTACTGGCGAAAAGGTCTCATCATAATCAATACCCTCGATCTGGATATAACCTTTCGCAACAAACCTAGCTTTGAAGGTTTGCACCTTCCCCTCCGATCCTCTCTTTCTCTTATAGATCCACTTACATCCAATGGGTCGTACCCCATCGGGTGGTTCTACAAGATCCCAGACCAGATTGGAGTCCATCGACCCCATTTCAGCTTTCATTGCAACATTCCATGAATTTGCATCTTTATATTGCAGTGCCTCATCGTACGTTCGTGGGTCCGATTTTAGGTCTCCTGGAACTGAGTCCGATGACTCTCAAAGGCCTATCCATGGGTCAAGTAAATGACAAACCCTCCCACTGCGACGAGGCACTGTTTGCACTGGTATACTCTCAGTTTGCCGTGTTGCAGTATTATGTGATGTATCTACTTGTGCACTCGGTGGGGAACTATCGACTTCACACCTTAACTCCTCTAAGACTAGTCTAATTGCGGGTTATGATTCATAATGTTCATCGAAATGATCACCTTTTGATCCCCGAGACTATAAAATAATCCACCTTTCGTTTCCTCGGGATAGCCAACGAAAACTTGTGCTTCCGAACGTTTCTCCAACTTGCTAGCTTCCTGCACTAAAACATGTGCAGGACTGTCACACACTCGAATATGTGAAAACCCAGGCTTACGCCTTTTCCACAATTTGTAAGGAGTAGTTCCAACTGACATTGAAGGAACCAAGTTCAGAATGTACGATGTTGTTTCCAGCGCCATTCCCCAAAACGAATCTGGTAACCTTGAATAACTCATCATCGACCTAACCATCTCCATAAGAGTCCTATTTCTTCGCTCTGCAACCCCGTTCTACTGGGGCGTGCCGAGTGCAGTCAGTTGGGATTCTATCCCAGATTCCGATAAGTTTGTCCTGAACTCTCCAATGAGGTATTCTCCACCTCAATCAGAACAAAGTGACTTGATACTTTTACCATGAAGTTTCTCCACAACTGCCCGATACTCCTTGAATTTATCAAAGCATTCGGACTTGCGGTGCAACAGGAACATACCCAAATCTCGAGTAATCATCTATAAAAGAGATATAATACTCGAAACCTCCTCTATCCTGGATCGACATAGAACCACACAAATCAGAATGAATCAATCCCAGCACTACTTGGCTCTTATACCCCTTTGCAGTAAACGGCCTCTTGGCCATCTTACCTTCCAGGCACGATTGGCAAGTTGGATAGTGCTCTTCCAATGGACCGAGATGTCCACTGGCCACTAACTTTTGAATCCTCCGAAGGTTGATGTGTCCAAGTCTAAAGTGCCATAGATATGCTTGATTCATCTGCGAAGACTCCTTCCTCTTATTAGATTTAGTCATGACATTATTCATATCATTTTGTTGCACTATGGGACCGTTTGGTTTGAGAACATATAAATTGCCAACTAATGAACCACAACATATGAAACGTTTTCCAAAATGAATAATAACCATATCATCAAACGAAATTGAAAAACCATTCATAACCAGTGTAGAAACTGAAATAAGATTCTTTCTAAAACTAGGAACATAAAGGAAATCTCTCAAAACCAAACTACTACTATCAAACGATAAAGTAACGTCTCCCACTTCAACAGCTCATTGCCCATGTAGATGGTGATCTCTCCTTTTTTAAGCCGCTTGGTTTCCTGGAACCCCTGCAAAGAATTCCAGACATGATCAGTGGCTCCAGTATCTACACGCTAGTTTCTGGTAGATATAACCGCTAAACATGTTTCTACGACATTAACGAGAGTTACCTTTCTTGAGGTGAGGGCAGTCACCTTCCAGTTTCCTGACTTGTTGCACTTGTGGCATCTTCCTTTCGGTTTCTTTGCCAGAACATGAGGGGCCGTCATGGGGCAACCAGAGCATCATGTGCTTTCGCTTTTCCTATATACTTCTTTTTCTTCCTGCCATTGTAAGGCTTGGAAGGTCTAGCCTGCTCGGTGACCAGCACTTGAAGGGCCTGAGTGAATAAGGCTTCCGCCGACTGAAGCTCTACAAGAAGTTCTGGAAGAGCCATATACATCTTGTGCATGTTGTAGTTCAACCGAAACTGATCAAAGCTCTTCGGCAGAGACTGGAGCATAATATCAACCTGAGTTTCCCTATCAATAAAACCTCCCAGAACCTCAAGCTCATTGAGTTATGCCACAACCCTGAGGGTGTGCTCCCTTATGGGTGGGCCCTCGGCCATGCGCGTACTCATCAGAGCACTCAAAGCCTCTTGTCTAGCAGCCCTAGACTGATGTCTGAACAGATTTCTGAGATTTAGCAGTATATCTGCTGCAGTGTCCATAGACTGATGCTGATGGTGAAGAACATTCGACATAGAAGCCAGAATGTAACACTTTGCCATCTCATCAGCCTTCTTTCACCGAGCATACTCTCTTTTCTCCTACTTTGGAGCATTAGCCGCCGGCACTGCCAGACAAGCCTCATTGATCGCAAACTTATAACCCTCAGCAGTCAACACTATGTCTATATTCGTCTTCCAATCAATGTAATTAGGTCCAGTAAGCTGATTTTCTTTTAGAATGACAGATAACGGACTGAATGACATGATGAATATCCTGAGAATCATGCAAATATATTTTACAGATTAAACACTTTTGAATTTAACTGTTAATATGATATCCTCAAAACAATATAAACTAAATTCACCGACATCTATTACACCTCGTGATAATGCAAGCTACGTGGGTCGCCCTACATACTCGCATTTTGTAAGAGAAGGGCTTTTCAAGGGCCCATTAATTTCTATAAGTCAAAACCAAATTCATGACGAACGAAATTAATAGTCGGTCTCTATTTGGCCATGCAATAAATTCAGGGACCCCATGTGGAGTTTATAAATAAATCACATTCTAAGTGAATCTCATTTCTCGATTCTGAGGTCGTCCAAATTGATTACACGTCCCCCGTGGAGAGGCCCATGCGCTCTCTTAAGATTCCCTCTAACTGTCTAATTTTAGAAATATGTCCTGGTAACTTTCTACAATTAATTTTAGTAATGTCATCCGTGGGTAAGCCCGTACTTCAGCTAACTGATTTACCGACAAATTAGAATTGGAGGCCTTAGAAATTTTACAATTAACTTTAATTTAAAATCCCTTCTCAAACTTAGCATAATTTAATGAGGATTTTTAACTATTTATGCAATTCTAAATTAATCTATGTCAATACAATAATTAATTATCATGTACAATAATCCATGAAATGCTAAATTTATCTATGCCAGTGCACTAATTAATTACATGCATAAATTCTTGATACAATTCTAAATTAATCCTATCCAAAAACATAATTAATTAACATGCATAATTATTCATGCAATACTAAATTAATCCCATGCAAGAACATAATTAATTAACATGCATAAATATTAATTAATGGCATAATAAAATTAAATAAATAAATAAATTATTATGGCCATTAAATATTGAGTCTCCTTAAACAAGAAAACTATGACAATTCTTTCCATGTTCAACTAGAACTCCTTTAGCAGTAGAATCCTGGTTGATATTGTATTACTTGGTCAACAAGAAAAACCTCTCCACCTCCCTCAACAGCTGCCGTCGCCGCCGGTGGTTGGAAAAAATATTGCCGCCAGTTTTTTTTTTTTAATTTCTTCAAGGCTCGTCGATCTCTTGTGATCTCACGATCATCAACATACGATCACAACACGAAAAATATAACTTACAAAATTACATAATTCGATCCTAGATTCAACGAATGGATGTACATGTTTTCTAAACAAATAATTAAATCTATCCGATCAACCCCCGGACGAATAATTATTACAAACATTCATCCATCAATTCCTCGACATGTCCAAGGCTCTAAAAACAAATTTAAAACCATACATCACATTCAACAACATTCATCAAACACATAGTCGGCCATAATAATGGATTAACTATTTTCCTGCAATACCGAGTTATGAAAATAAAATCCAATATATGGTTGCGTTTTAACACATCTTGTCAAATAAAGCCCTAAAAATTTGAACTTTGTACCAAACGAATTAACCAAGTGCTCTGATACCACTTTTTGGGATATGTGAGGATCTCGTTATGTACATATCACAAATTCAATAGCAAACGTAAACCTAGGCGCAACGGATCTAAAGGTTTGACGTAGAGAACTTACGGCTTACAATTTTTGGCGATCAAGCTGATCTTCTGGATGGCCGTACACAGCACGAACAAATAGATCACACGAATGGAACAAGAGGGTCGGCTCGTGTCAATCGCGGACTGATCGTATGGGTCGAATGGCCGGTCGGGTCGCCTCGCGTCGCGGTCGTGTCGCGCCTTGGTCGTGATCGTCTTTCCGTGCGTCACGGCGATCTGCAACGGTTCCGACGACTCCTCATGGCTGCGATCGGCTGATCGGCTCCGGCAGGTCGGTCCTCGGCTTTCGGGTCGGGGATCGTCAATTGTTGTACAAGATTTTTGGGTCTCGGTTACCTAATGATCTTCTACTGTGATATGGGATATTATATAGCTAAGGAATAGACCGGTTTACCATATTGATCTGGCGAGCTCGAAGTAAAGAAAACTGCATTGGTCGAAGGATGATCGACCAAAAGGGAAGAGATCGAGCAGAATAGCAGAACTGGTCGAGGATCGACCTAGCAATGGGGGACTCGGTCAGATCGAGCGCTTAACAAGTGAAGAGCAGTCGAGAGCGTGGCTTGAACGCTAGAAAGCGCGTGGGTGGCGTTAGAAGATCCTAACGGGATGCACAGAGAATAATCTCCATCTACTTAGAGGGACACGTGGCGAGAATGTTAGAGTAGGATACCCGGCGTTCCAATCAGATTGGACGTATTCTACTTGTAAATACAATCTATTGGAATTATATTAATTAAAAGGCATTACTTTATTTTAAGAGTAAGCATTTATCCTATATTTGCACTTAAGATAAAATCCGTAGATCACATATAGCTATAAGGTATGGTTGCACATAGAGATGGTGATCATGGAATATACCTTGAAAGCTGTGATCTTAAATACAGTTCCAAGTCGTTGGATGTTTCGAGATGGAATATCGAATAAATCCGGAAAAGACTTGCACATATGATGTATACTTGTTGGATAAGAATGTTGCATTCCATCAACATTAGCGTGGGACGCAAATACATATATGTGGGTGCTTGTTAGAGAACAAGTTCACTGAATATGACCGTATGAAAATTCTTAATGATAATTTATATGTCGAATAAGAATTTTCATGTTACAATAGTACATGATTAATCCTTAGACTTGAGGCACGATGGTAACTTTGTACATATTATATTTTACTTTGATTTATCCTTTTGATTGCTAGCACAATCATATAAAGGATATTTTGGGTATTATATTAATATGTATGCAAATTTGTCAGTGGCCAACAAAGAATTCGACACTTATAAAAATAAGTGAATTTCCTATGTGTTTCATAGTTAGTAATTCAAAGTCCTTGGCCAAGGCAGGATGAATAGAGATTCATAAACGAATTACTAAACTTGAAATGGAATCATAGTTATTAAATCAATTTGTGTTTCGACAAAATCATACCCAAGATTTAATCGGGAAATTGGATATCGAAAGGATTTTACATGTATGGACTTGTAATCGAAATAGGTTTACTCGCTATTCACTTAATACTAGATTCATGCTACTTGCTAGATGTTCCCATGATATGTGGGTTCTTGAAATTAAGGAGTTAATTTCATGAATAAGAATTAATTAGATTAATTCAAATTCCAAAGAGTTGTAAGCCCACTACTAGTATTAATTGTGAACCTAAAAGGACACACTAATTTTTGAATGAAGGTAAAATTCAAATAGTAATTCTAAAGAGTTAGAATTAATTGACAAAACTAATTTGATTAGATGTCAATTAAAGGAATATATTAAATTAATCAATTAAATTGATTAATTGTATTTTTGGATATTAATTTAGTAATTAATGGAATTACTAAATAAATAGTTGGAATTTAAAATTAGATTTTAAATTTCAAATCCAAATAATAATATGATTATTAAATGAGAAGATGGGACAAAAGATTAAAATAATAAAGTCTTGAAAAATTGTTTTCAAGAATTATTATTTTATATTAATAAGAATAAATTAATTATGGTGGTTTAGAGTTGTTAACTACTCTACATAATTAATCTTATTTTTATTAATACAATATTTAGTGGGAATAGTCCTATTCAAGAATGAATATTTTATGAAAATATTCTTGAAGACTTTTTATATTTTATGAAAATATTCCACCAAATATTATTATTTTATACTAAAATGTTTAGTATAAATATGGACATACATGATGTTCATTTTAATCCAAGTTTTGCTAAGTTTTTCAAGAGTTGAAAAAGAGAGAAAAGAAGAAGTGTTCTTCAAAATATAAAACAAGAAAGAGTTCTTGTAAAAATCTCCTCAAAATATATTCTATACTTATTGAATAAAAACCGAGTGGTTTCTACTAGCGAAGAAACTATTACGGAACCGAATTTCAAAAGGTGGACACGATTAGAGGGAAAACATTTGGATTCCTAAAGGAACATCAAGAAGTGGACGTTACCAAATCGGGAATTGATTTCCTCATTCATCGTCAATTTTGAAGGAGTTCAAGAACAAAGGTAAATTTAATTTACTTATAACAAATCAAAATTTGTATTATTACATGTTTTTAAATGATGACGATTCGTGCATTCGCTATATGTACGTATGGGTTGAGTGTTTATATGATAAATACTTGTTTTTTAAACATAATTTTCCGCTGCGTATAACCCGTACGGTACAGGCGAACCCAACAGTGGTATCAGAGCCACGGTTTTCATCTTTAAAAACAAATTTTGATTTGTTAATGTTTATGAGATAAACAAAATAATTAAATGTTTATGAGATAAACATATTAATTATTAAAATAAAAATTCGATTTTTTCCACACGGGTCGTGTGGCTCATCAAAATGATCAATTTCAATGGAAAGCAGGTCCACACGAGTCGTGTGACTTATCAAAAGGTTTGATATTGCTTTCGGGTTTTTCACATCCACACGAGTCGTGTGGCTCATCAAAATGATCAATTTCAATGGAAAGCAGGTCCACACGAGTCGTGTGACTTATCAAAAGGTTTGATATTGCTTTCGGGTTTTTCACACGAGTCGTGTGACATTTTGACACGAGTCGTGTGGCATGACACAAGTCGTGTGGCATGACACAAGTCGTGTGACCAGTCGTGTGACCCAGTCGTGTGACTAAAACAAAATTATTTTTATGCTTTAATTCTTGTGATGAATGTTTTAGCATATTAAAGGATGATCATGAGCCTATTATTCGATATGATTGAATGTTTGCCTTTTATTCAATGTGATTGAATGTTGCATTTTTTATTCAATATGATTGAATGAATGTAATTTATCGAGACTTGCGAGTCTCTTGAGTTATGACTTGTAAAATTTTAAATTTTGTATCGTTAAAAGATTAGATCAAAGGTGGAGACCGTTCGATGCAAAAGGCCTACGCTTGTGTGGGTAATTTTACAAGTTGTAAATTTTGAAGGCCTGTGCTTGTACGGGTAGATAAAATAAAATGTAATAAAACTAGTTCTATTTATTTGTTTTATCACGTACATAGGCATAGACCCATTTTGGCTCGAATGGGTCGTATAGGGAAAGGTCATGATCATCCCACTGTATGCATGCATTAGATGTATGTTAGGTTCATGCGATGAATAATGCGATAAATAAACACACGTAAAGATGGTAATTGATGAGATCTAAGGAACCCAAAAAGAATTAATTTGATTAATCTATATCAAATCAATAATGGATAAAAATAAGTTGGGACTTATTAATCCAGGCCATCCATCAAAAGTAGACAACATGAGATGCTACGATGTTTTATTACCGACCATGAGTCGTGGGGTGATTCTATGTCGAAAGCTGTGATCCCTACTAAGTATAAAGATACTTGTGAGACGGATTCCTCTTTGTGTTGACCATGAGTCGTGGAACACTCTGATGGGCCGTTATCATGAATGTTTGATGGGTTTGATTTGACACCTAGTAATATATACGGTCATAAAATTGAGGTATATAAGGAAAAGTGAGGCAAAATATCTTGAAGGTTGTATAGAGATACAATTGTCAAAAGTTGACTACCGATAAAAATGTTTCATGCGTACTCATAAAATTGGGATTTGGAATATTTTTTTATTGGACTTCAAGCCCACTACGAAAATGAGATTTTCATAATTAATATGGGGTTTAATTAAAATAGTGGGAGACATTTAATATTAAAGACCTAATATTAAATGAATATGAATTCCATAGTCTAAATATTTTCTGCTTCGTTTGTTATTTTTGTAGATCACTCTACTAAAATGACTAAAAATACAATTGCAAGTATCCTTGAACAAAACAAATTAACTGGACCCAATTTCGTTGATTGGCTGAGAAACCTAAGAATTGTTCTACAGTCTGAAAAAAGGGACTATGTGCTTGACAAAGCCCCTCTTCCTCCACCCGAGGATAAGACTTCTGATGAGTATGGAGAATATTTACGTCATACTGATGACAATCTCCAGGCTCGTTGCTACATGTTAGCATCTATGTCAAATGAGTTGCAGAGACAAAATGAATTATTTGATAATGCAATTGATATCCTAAATCACCTACAAGAGTTGTATGGCGAAAGGACAAGGCAAATAAAATATCAGATATCTAAAGAGCTTTTCAGGAGTCGTATGACTGAGGGCTCTTCAGTCCAAGACCATGGGCTGAAGATGATAGCTCTTAGTGAAAGGTTAACATCCCTTGGAGTTGTTATGAATAACGAACTCTATGTGGATCTTTTGCTGCAATCTCTGTCTCCATCATTTGATACTTTTGTTGTTAACTTTAACATGCACAATATGGAAACTTCTCTTCCTGAATTGGTGAACATGTTAAAGACGGCTGAATCCACGATCAAAAAGGATAAGCCGGTGCTTCTTGTTGGATCCTCTTCTAAAACTAAAAGGAAGGGGAAGGGAAAAGTTCCCAACAAACCCAATAAGAAGGCAAAGAACAACAAAGGAAAGAACAAAAAGAAGGTTCATTCTCAGTCTAGTCATGAATGTTATCATTGTGGTAAAACTGGGAATTGGAAGAGGAATTGCAAGGAGTATCTTGCAAGCCTGAAAAGTTCAGGTATTTAGTAGATAATGATAGTTCATTCACAATTTGGCATGCTAGATTAGGTCATATATCTGAAAAGAGGATTCACAAATTGGGACCAAAACTCGACCTTAGGGGAGAGGAAAGGTTGCCTACATGTGAATCATGTCTTAAAGGTAAAATGACAAAATCACCATTTGTTGGACAAGTGGAGCGAGCTAAAGGTCTGTTGGATTTGATCCATACAGATGTTTGTGGACCACTAAATGTTAGTGCCAAGGGGAACTACCACTACTTCATAACTTTTACTGATGATTATTCACGGTATGGTTATGTATACCTATTAAGGTACAAATCTGAAGTATTTGAAAAGTTCAAAGAATTCAGAAGTGAAGTGGAGAAACAAATTGGTCGTAGTATTAAAGTTCTTCGATCAGATCGAGGAGGTGAATATTTGACCAATGAGTTTCTTGATTATTTACGAGATAATGGAATAATTTCACAGTGGACATCTCCTGGAACTCCACAACCCAATGGGGTTTCAGAAAGGAGGAATCGAACATTGATGGACATGGTTCGATCGATGATGAGTTCCACTAGTTTACCTCTTTCATTCTGGGGCTATGCCTTAGAAACAGCAGCACATATTTTGAATAGAGTGCCGAGTAAAGCTGTACCCAGCACACATGGTGTGGCAAAACACCCTCGTACAAGTATTTGAAAGCATGGGGTTGTACTGCTTATGTGAAGCAGTTAGTGGAAGATAAGTTGGATATGAGATCCATCTTATGTAAATTTGTGGGGTATCCAAAAGAGTCTATTGGATACTACTTCTATGATCCCTCTGAACATAAGGTGTTTGTTTCTAGGAATGCTATATTCTTGGAGGAAGAGTTTCTCTCAAAGAATAGTGGAGTCATAGAACTTAATGAAGAACCACAAGAAATTCCACAAAGTACCACAAATAACATACCAGTAGAGACTGGACCATCTGAAACACAACCTCTTCGGAGATCCGAAAGGGTTTCTAGGGCGCCTGAGAGGCTATACCTATTGTTAGAGAACAATGAAGAGGGACTCCTTTTGGATAATGATCCAATAAGCTATGATGAGGCAATGTCAGACATTAACTCAGATAAATGGCAAGAAGCTATGCAATCCGAGATAGACTCCACGTATTCCAACAAGGTATGGACCTTGGTTGATCCACCACAGGGTATTGTACCCCATAGGTTGTAAATGGGTTTACTGTTGGAGTATACTGTAAAGCAAACTTTTACGTGAGCTTTTGGATTGTATTATTCGATTTCCCATTTGACTGAAATGAATGTTTTTCACATTGTTGCATTCTTTATGATTGCTTGTATGCTAAATGTCCAATTATCTTATATTGTAGACAATGTGGTGTGTTAGTAGTCACACAGAAGATTGCATTGTCGGTTCCTTATAAGATATAAATGGTATTCACAACTGAGATAGTTATGGACATGACTATCGGTGTAGGTTGTAGTATAAACTGGATGTAGCTTGTCTTGGCTATTGGTTTATACTAGTGCGCTGCGTCGCATTGAAAGGATCACAGTTGAGACGTGTTCTTCTGTTCTGACTATCATGAAGAACCTAGGTCTCGGTGACTCTACTAATTCTTAACCCTAACTGTGGTAATTAGATATATGGGATATTTGTTTGTTACTTTGACTTACCATGGGTGAGGACCAAGTATTGGTTCAATAGCTCCGTATCTTGGGTAACAACACTATCTGCATGATATCTATTTATTGGCATTAGGGCACCGTGTCCTGGACATCCAGGTTGGTGACGTCCCCTTAAGGAACTCATAAGGATTATCGTATAAACCCTGCAGGTGGATTTAATCCGTACGATAATAAGGTTGAGTGGTACTACTTAAGGATTAAAAGATATTAATTAATTAAAGCAGTCAGAAGCTTTAATAATTAATGGACGTACGATATCTTAAACACGGGGAATTATATCGAGTCTAATAGAAGCCCTGATTCATTTCGGGATAGGACAGGAGTACAATATTAATTCTCTAGTGGAATGAATTAATATTTACGGGCCAAATTGTGTTCTGGGCTGAACATAAGAATTTGGGCCGGTAGGGAGCCCAAACCCTATACCTTCTAAGAGATCCCTTGGCTGGCCCAAGGACCTCTATAAAAGGAGGGATTGCACGTCTTCAACCCTAACACACATCACAAAACGTGACATTCTTCAGCCACCATCGTGGAGAAGTGACGTGAAGGGTTCAGATAAGACGAGATACAATCCGCTCTTTTCAACCGTTTGGATCGTCGTCCATCCGGCGTCCAAACGTGGTCGGGACACAGACTAGAAGATCGCTCAGATCGAATCAAAGCCTCGAAGAAAGGTAAACTTTCAGTTCGTCCTTTAGGAGCATGCTTAGGGTTTAATCGAAATCATGTATGTACATGTTTGGTACCCGATATCGATCCGTGGGAAGGACCGCCTCGTCGGCGTGTTCCAGCAATTGGTATCAGAGCCTCGATTTCGTAGATTATCGGCTCTGCCTGGAACATGTAGTTGATTTCGTTTATTTGTTTATTCGTTTTCAGTCATGTTCATGGTGTGGATGATGTTTTATCTCGTTTATGCTTCTGGATGGTGTCTATCGCAGTCCTTGTGTATTGTTGTAATCGTTTTTCCCACCAGATAATAAGTGTGGGTAGTATAGGCGATTTTGTAGACTGTAGTAGGGCTGTTCTTGTTCGATTTTTGCTGTACTTTTGTGTTCAAAGTCGAACGTGATGAAGATGATCATCCTGGAGGCGGCGGCTAGGGTTTCAGCATTCACCGGGGCCGGTTTCGTCGGCGAAAACCGTTTTGGCCATAACTTTTGCTACAGGTGTCCGATTTCAGCCCATAATACCAATTCGGAAACGGGAGAACGAGATCTACAAGAGTTACCGCTATGCCGTAACAGCCTGTGGCGGGGTCAAATTCAATCGTCGAGATGAAGTTTTTGGCTCTTTTCCGTCGGTGGGTGCCGATACCGCGTGAATGGCCCGATTTGCGCGAGATGCCGATTCGAGTGTTCATCCACGACCTTGCTGAATCATGTAATAGCTTTGATAGGCTGTTAGTGGTTGGTTTTAAGGGGCTGCGGTAGATGTGTTTTAATTTTTGCATTTTATCGCTTTGTGGATGCCGATTTAATTTTTGCTAGAGCATGTTTATTTGTTTATGTGTCTAGCTGATTTAAATCGCTTTCCTGGCATGCTAGAAATCATGTAAATAGGTGCTTTTAATTCTTAGAAAGCTGTTATTGCTTTTATTTGAATTATAGGAGCATGCTAGGATTTATGTGATTTGCGTGTTAGGAGCATGCTAGGAATTTTATTATTTCTTGTTGCATGCTAATAAAACCTTCAAGTAAAAATGACTAAGTGAGTTTGATATGAATTTTAATTAATTCATTTGGCCGCCACAATTGGTCTTTAAGTAAGGTGTTTGTCGCTCGCGGGACCTTGGGAGTCTCCCCCTAACGGATGCGACATTCACGAGCTTACTAGATAAGACTTCTATTTAAACGACTTAATCTTTAGGTGAAGTGAGTGGCATACGCGTGACCCATGGGGTCTCCTCCCTAACGGATAGTGTCATTCATAAGTTCACCGGTAAAGATTATTTCGAGATAACCTTAGAAAATTATTTACAAGCGATGTGTCTTCCTCATCGGTAAGTTCATCAATTGTGAATGATTGTTCTTGGGGTTAAATTGTGGTCATCACTTAGATGTGAATTTTAATATAACTCCCCAACGGAGTCCCTGTTTTAATTCACATGGCCAGTGTTAAAAATTTTTCGACTATTAATTTCATTCGCCATAAGGACAGGTTGGCGTGCAATTGAGATTAATGACTGGGTGTCTGCTTAATGGACATATGTGTAAACATCCACCCTAACGTGGCTTGCATGTGTGTTTGTTTAAGTTGTCGAAGGATGCGGTAAAATAATGGTTTTGAAGGTTTCCATATTTTATGCTTCAAATTTATGTGAATTATTGCTTACGTGTTTGCAATTATTTATTTCAGTTATTCATCATGTCATTCAATCCGCTTATGACCATTCTCAATCAAAACAAGCTTACTGGTCCAAATTATTTGGACTGGAAGAGGAATCTGGATATTTTCCTTGTTGCTGATGAGTACAAATTTGTGCTCACCACACCTGCTCCTGCTCCTTTGGGCGCTGCTCCTACCGAAGAGGAAAGGGAGGCTCATCGGAAGTGGCATAAGGCTGATGAGATGGCTCGTTGCTACATTTTGGCATCTATGTCAAATGTTTTGCAACAGCAGCATCACACCATGTCTACTGCTGCTGACATGATGTTGAGCCTCAAGGAACTCTTTGGTGAGCAAGATAGGGCTGCTCGTTTTGAGGCTATGCGGAAGATTATGTCTTCTGTCATGCCGGAGGGAGCTTCTGTGCGAGAGCATGTTCTCAAGATGATGGAATATCTGAATGAGATAGATGTGCTCGGAGGAAATATCGATGGCGATGCCAAGATCGATATCATCCTGCACTCGCTCCCGAAGTCCTATGAGAACTTCCGCCTGAATGCAATCATGAATAAGAAGGGCTATACTCTAGCCGAGCTTCTTGTGGACTTGGTTGCAGCGGAGGGTCTTATGGGCAGGGGACCACAGGCTCATGTTTCTGTACAAGCTGGACCTTCTTCGTCGAAAGGCGGGAAGAAGAAAAAGCAAGTGCAGAAAAAGAGTGGTGGGAGCAGTGGGAGCAAAGCTGTAGCGCCTTCTGGTGGCGTGCAGAAGCCGAAAGGCAAGTGCTTCAAGTGCAACAAGACAGGACATTGGAAGTCAGATTGTCCCCTCAAGGACACTCCTGGTATGTCTCTTGCTTTAGTTGTCGAAACATGTTTTGCGGCTTGTTCTACCAGTTCTTGGGTAGTAGATACAGGAGCCACTGATCATGTTTGTTACACTTTGCAGGGGTTTCTGCAAAGAAGGCAGCTCAGTGAGGGCGAGATTACCATCAGCTTGGGCAACGCTGCACGAGTGGCGGTGGTTGCAGTGGGAGATGTGCACTTATCTTTTTCTGATTCTGTTTTAGTATTAAAGAACGTTTTGTACGTGCCGAGTTTTCGGAAGAATTTAATTTCGGTTTCGAAGCTGTTTTTGGATGGATATTCAGTTATTTTTAATGACAATGCTGTTATTATGAGAAATAACTCTTTTATCTGTTCTGGCATGTTGGTTAACAATCTTTATACTATTACTTGTGCATATCATACTGTGACTGAGGCTCATGCATCTTCATCACTAAACAAGAGAAAAGAACCTTCTCAGTCGAATCAAACGTATCTTTGGCACCTAAGGTTGGGTCATGTCAATCTAAGGAGGATCCAAAGACTGGTAGGTAATGGCTTCTTGGATTCTTTCCAAGTTGAACCATTTCCAGTCTGCGAATCCTGTTTGGAAGGCAAGATGACTTCTAGGCCTTTTAAGGCCAAGGGGAATAGGTCCAATGATGTGTTGGAATTGATTCACTCTGATTTGTGTGGGCCTATGTCTATTCAAGCTAGAGGTGGTTTTGAGTATTTCGTTACTTTTATTGACGATTACTCAAGATATGGGTACATTTACTTGATGCGCCGCAAGTCTGAATGCTTTGACAAGTTCAGAGAATTCAAGGCAGAAGCGGAGAACCGTCAAGGGAAAAGTATCAAGTCACTGCGATCTGATCGTGGTGGCGAATACCTTAGCAATGAATTTAGGCAATACTTATTAGAGAATGGGATTACATCCCAGCTGACTGCGCCTGGTACTCCCCAACAGAATGGCGTGGCAGAGAGAAGGAATAGGACTCTGTTAGAAATGGTGAGATCGATGATGAGCTATGCTTCATTACCTACCTCGTTTTGGGGATATGCCTTAGAAACAGCGGCGTACCTTCTTAACTTTGTGCCTTCTAAATCGGTTCCGAAAACTCCAATAGAATTGTGGTCCGGGCGCAAGCCCAGTTTAAACCACATTCGGATTTGGGGCTGCCCAGCACATGTGTTGGATAAGGAAGCTGATAAGTTGGCACCTAGAACGGAAGTACGGCTGTTTGTAGGTTACCCAAAGGGAACGAGAGGTGGTTACTTTTATAGTCCTAAAGATCAGAGGGTGGTGGTGAGCACCAATGCCCGATTTCTAGAAGAAGACTATATGAGTGAGCATAAGTCCAAGAGTGAGATTATTCTCAAAGAGTTGAGGGAAGACAATGGCATACCGAGTGTGCAAGAAGATATACCACAAGAGACTGCACAACGTGTTGACTCTGATGTATTTACACCTGAATTACCTCGTCGTAGTGGGAGGGTTGTTCGTCAGCCCGATCGTTTCATGTTTGTGGGAGAGTCTTCGGACTTGATCCCAAGTGAAGAGCATGATAGTGATCCCTGGACCTACAATGAGGCAATCCAAGACGTAGATGCAGATTCTTGGCAGAAATCTATGGATTCTGAGATTGAATCTATAGATGCTATGGAGGTATACGACCTTAAGGACCTTCCTGAAGGCAAGAAAGCCATTGGGTGCAAATGGGTCTATAGGCGTAAGAGAGGATCAGACGGGAAGGTTATTTCCTTCAAAGCACGGTTGGTTGCGAAGGGTTTCACTCAGAAAGAGGGAATCGATTATGATGAGACCTTCTCACCAGTAGCCATGCTTAAGTCGATCCGGATTCTCTTATCCATAGCAAGTCACATGGACTATGAGGTTTGGCAAATGGATGTCAAGACAGCTTTCCTTAACGGAAACTTGGATGAAGACATCTATATGCAGCAACCCGAGGGTTATGTGAAGAAAGGCCAAGAGCATCGAGTATGGAAGCTAAAGAAGTCTCTTTATGGACTAAAACAAGCTTCTAGGTCTTGGAATATTCGTTTTGATGAGGTGATTAAGTCCTATGGATTTAATCAATGTCAAGACGAGAGTTGTGTATACAAAAAGAGCAACGGAAACGTAGTGGTATTCTTAGTACTATACGTAGACGATATTCTTCTCATTGGCAACGATGTCAAGGTTTTGTCAGACGTAAAGGTATGGCTTTCAGAACAGTTTCAAATGAAGGACTTGGGTGAGGCATCGTACATTCTTGGAATCAAGGTCATTCGTGACAGGAAGAAGAGAATGTTGTGTCTATCTCAAGCTGCTTACATTGATACTGTGATTGCTCGTTTCAGCATGCAGAACTCCAAGAAAGGGTTGCTACCTTTTCGGCATGGAGTTCCTCTATCTAAGGATATGTGTCCAAAGACACAAAAGGAGATGGAGGAAATGGCTAAGGTTCCTTATGCTTCGGCTGTAGGAAGCCTTATGTATGCCATGCTGTGCACGAGGCCTGATATTTGCTATGCAGTTGGCATGGTAGCAAGATATCAGTCTAACCCTGGTCAAGGACACTGGACTGCGGTAAAGCATATTCTCAAGTATCTGAAAAGAACTCGGGATTATATGCTTGTTTACCAATCAGACAGTCTAACTCCTTTGGGTTACACAGATTCTGATTTCCAAGCTGATCGAGATAAGAGAAAGTCGACCTCGGGTTATGTGTTTATGATGGGAGGCGGAGCGATCTCATGGAGGAGTGTGAAGCAGAAATGCATCGCAGATTCTACCATGGAAGCCGAATACGTTGCTGCTTCAGAAGCAACAAAGGAGGCTGTTTGGCTCAGGAGCTTCTTACTGGACTTAGGGGTATCCTCGGGTGTGCCTAGGTGTATCACAATTTATTGTGACAATGCTGGTGCAGTCGCAAACTCGAGAGAACCCCGAGCACATAAGGCCAGTAAACACATAGAGAGAAAGTACCACCTTATACGAGAGATCGTGAAACGAGGAGATGTGGTTGTGACAAAGATAGCGTCGTTGGATAACCTAGCTGATCCTTTCACGAAGACTCTGACTGTCAATGTCTTCGAGAAACACGTAGAGGGTCTTGGTTTACGATGTGTTGCAGCTAGACTTTGAGTATAAGTGGGAGAATTGTTATGGCATGTGTTTATATACTAAAAGTTTAGCTTTAGTATAAGTGGGAGATTGTTGGAGTATACTGTAAAGCAAACTTTTACGTGAGCTTTTGGATTGTATTATTCGATTTCCCATTTGACTGAAATAAATGTTTTTCACATTGTTGCATTCTTTATGATTGCTTGTATGCTAAATGTCCAATTATCTTATATTGTAGACAATGTGGTGTGTTAGTAGTCACACAGAAGATTGCATTGTCGGTTCCTTATAAGATATAAATGGTATTCACAACTGAGATAGTTATGGACATGACTATCGGTGTAGGTTGTAGTATAAACTGGATGTAGCTTGTCTTGGCTATTGGTTTATACTAGTGCGCTGCGTCGCATTGAAAGGATCACAGTTGAGACGTGTTCTTCTGTTCTGACTATCATGAAGAACCTAGGTCTCGGTGACTCTACTAATTCTTAACCCTAACTGTGGTAATTAGATATATGGGATATTTGTTTGTTACTTTGACTTACCATGGGTGAGGACCAAGTATTGGTTCAATAGCTCCGTATCTTGGGTAACAACACTATCTGCATGATATCTATTTATTGGCATTAGGGCACCGTGTCCTGGACATCCAGGTTGGTGACGTCCCCTTAAGGAACTCATAAGGATTATCGTATAAACCCTGCAGGTGGATTTAATCCGTACGATAATAAGGTTGAGTGGTACTACTTAAGGATTAAAAGATATTAATTAATTAAAGCAGTCAGAAGCTTTAATAATTAATGGACGTGCGATATCTTAAACACGGGGAATTATATCGAGTCTAATAGAAGCCCTGATTCATTTCGGGATAGGACGGGAGTACAATATTAATTCTCTAGTGGAATGAATTAATATTTACGGGCCAAATTGTGTTCTGGGCTGAACATAAGAATTTGGGCCTGTAGGGAGCCCAAACCCTATACCTTCTAAGAGATCCCTAGGCTGGCCCAAGGACCTCTATAAAAGGAGGGATTGCACGTCTTCAACCCTAACACACATCACAAAACGTGACATTCTTCAGCCACCATCGTGGAGAAGTGACGTGAAGGGTTCAGATAAGACGAGATACAATCCGCTCTTTTCAACCGTTTGGATCGTCGTCCATCCGGCGTCCAAACGTGGTCGGGTCACAGACTAGAAGATCGCTCAGATCGAATCAAAGCCTCGAAGAAAGGTAAACTTTCAGTTCGTCCTTTAGGAGCATGCTTAGGGTTTAATCGAAATCATGTATGTACATGTTTGGTACCCGATATCGATCCGTGGGAAGGACCGCCTCGTCGGCGTGTTCCAGCATTTACAAGCGAAACGTGGTGTAGATGGAGAAATAAATAATTTTAAAGCAAGACTGGTTGCTAAAGGTTATACTCAAAAACAAAGAGTTGATTATGAGGAAACTTTTTCACCAGTAGCAATGCTTAAATCTATTCGGATATTGCTAGCCATAGCTGCGTATTATGACTACGAGATATGGCAAATGGATGTGAAAACTGCTTTTCTTAATGGAAACATTAAGGAAGACATCTATATGAAACAGCCACAGGGTTTCATATCCAGTGGGAGTGAGCAAATGGTTTGTAAACTTCAAATGTCTATTTATGGACTTAAACAAGCTTCGAGGAGTTGGAACATTCGGTTTGATGAAATGATCAAAACGTTTGATTTTCATAAGAACCCGGATGAACCATGTGTTTATAAGAAGGTGAGTGGGAATGCAGTTGCATTTGTTGTTCTCTATGTTGATGACATCCTACTCATTGGGAATGATGTAGGGATGTTGCAGTCAACAAAGACATGGTTGTCAAAATAGTTTTCCATGAAAGACTTGGGAGAAGCATCCTTTATCCTAGGGATAAAAATCTATAGAGATAGATTTAAAAGGATGATCGGACTATCCCAGTCTATGTACATAAATAAGGTGCTAAAACGGTTTAGCATGGAAGAATCCAAATGTGGATATATTTCAATGAGTCATGGGGTTTCACTTTCTAAAAAGATGTCTCCAAAGACACCTGAAGAAAGAGAACGGATGAGTCATATACCTTATGCATCAGCTATTGGTAGCATTACGTATGCAATGTTATGTACAAGACCTGATGTGGCTCATGCACTTAGTGTAACGAGCAGATATCAATCTAATCCAGTTGAAGAACACTGGAAAGCCGTTAAGATGATTCTTAAGTACTTACGAATGACTAAGGATATCTTTATGGTATACGGCAATGGAGAACTGAAACTAGAAGGCTTTACTGATTATGGTTTTCAGTCCGATAAAGACGACTA
Source organism: Striga asiatica (assembly GCA_008636005.1). Taxonomy (NCBI): domain Eukaryota; kingdom Viridiplantae; phylum Streptophyta; class Magnoliopsida; order Lamiales; family Orobanchaceae; genus Striga; species Striga asiatica. Next base: position 11,499 of record BKCP01005517.1, on the reverse strand, counting down.
TAAATCCATGTCTGGATATTTATTCACTCTGAATGGAGCAGCAGTGAGTTGGAAAAGTTCCAAATAAGAAACGATTGCTGACTCTACGACAGAGGCTGAATATATTGCTGCATCTGATGCTGCAAAAGAAGCTGTTTGGATAAGGAACTTCATCAAAGGGTTGGGTGTAGTACCATCTGTTGTTGATCCAATAATGATTTATTGAGATAACAATGGGGCTATTGCACAAGCAAAAGAGCCAAGATCTCATCAAAGATCCAAACACATTATGAGACGATACCATTTGATTAGAGAAATCATTGGTAGAGGCGACGTCGTAATGGAGCGAGTTGACTCAACAGAAAATATAAAAGACCCCTTAACTAAGCCTTTATCACAAAAAGTGTTCGAAGGACATCTTGAGAAGATGGGTCTAAGATACATGAGTGATTGGAACTAGGGCAAGTGGGAGATTGTTAGAGTAGGATACCCGGCGTTCCAATCAGATTGGACGTATTCTACTTATAAATACAATCTATTGGAATTATATTAATTAAAAGGCATTACTTTATTTTAAGAGTAAGCATTTATCCTATATTTGCACTTAAGATAAAATCCGTAGATCACATATAGCTATAAGGTATGGTTGCGCATAGAGATGGTGATCATGGAATATACCTTGAAAGCTGTGATCTTAAATACAGTTCCAAGTCGTTGGATGTTTCGAGATGGGATATCGAATAAATCCGGAAAAGACTTGCACATATGATGTATACTTGTTGGACAAGAATGTTGCATTCCATCAACATTAGCATGGGACGCAAATACATATATGTGGGTGCTTGTTAGAGAACAAGTTCACTGAATATGACCGTATGAAAATTCTTAATGATAATTTATATGTCGAATAAGAATTTTCATGTTACAATAGTACATGATTAATCCTTAGACTTGAGGCACGATGGTAACTTTGTACATATTATATTTTACTTTGATTTATCCTTTTGATTGCTAGCACAATCATATAAAGGGATATTTTGGGTATTATATTAATATGTATGGAAATTTGTCAGTGGCCAACAAAGAATTCGACACTTATAAAAATAAGTGAATTTCCTATGTGTTTCATAGTTAGTAATTCAAAGTCCTTGGCCAAGGCAGGATGAATAAAGATTCATAAACGAATTACTAAACTTGAAATGGAATCATAGTTATTAAATCAATTTGGGTTTCGACAAAATCATACCCAAGATTTAATCGGGAAATTGGATGTCGAAAGGATTTTACATGTATGGACTTGTAATCGAAATAGGTTTACTCGCTATTCACTTAATACTAGATTCATGCTACTTGCTAGATGTTCCCATGATATGTGGGTTCTTGAAATTAAGGAGTTAATTTCATGAATAAGAATTAATTAGATTAATTCAAATTACAAAGAGTTGTAAGCCCACTACTAGTATTAATTGTGAACCTAAAAGGTCACACCAATTTTTGAATGAAGGTAAAATTCAAATAGTAATTCTAAAGAGTTAGAGTTAATTGACAAAACTAATTTGATTAGATGTCAATTAAAGGAATATATTAAATTAATCAATTAAATTGATTAATTGTATTTTTGGATATTAATTTAGTAATTAATGGAATTACTAAATAAATAGTTGGAATTTAAAATTGGATTTTAAATTTCAAATCCAAATAATAATATGATTATTAAATGAGGAGATGGGACAAAAGATTAAAATAATAAAGTCTTGAAAAATTGTTTTCAAGAATTATTATTTTATATTAATAAGAATAAATTAATTATGGTGGTTTGAAGTTGTTAACTACTCTACATAATTAATCTTATTTTTATTAATACAATATTTAGTGGGAATAGTCCTATTCAAGAATGAATATTTTATGAAAATATTCTTGAAGACTTTTTATATTTTATGAAAATATTCCACCAAATATTATTATTTTATACTAAAATGTTTAGTATAAATATGGACATACATGATGTTCATTTTAATCCAAGTTTTGCTAAGTTTTTCAAGAGTTGAAAAAGAGAGAAAAGAAGAAGTGTTCTTCAAAATATAAAACAAGAAAGAGTTCTTGTAAAAATCTCCTCAAAATATATTCTATACTTAATGAATAAAAACCGAGTGGTTTCTACTAGCGAAGAAACTATTACGGAACCGAATTTCAAAAGGTGGACACGATTAGAGGGAAAACATTTGGATTCCTAAAGCGAGTAACATCAAGAAGTGGATGTTACCAAACCGGGAATTGATTTCCTCATTCATCGTCCATTTTGAAGTAGTTCAAGAACAAAGGTAAATTTAATTTACTTATAACAAATCAAAATTTGTATTATTACATGTTTTTAAATGATGACGATTCGTGCATTCGCTAAATGTACGTATAAGTTGAGTGTTTATACGATAAATACTTGTTTTTTAAACATAATTTTCCGCTGCGTATAACCCGTACGGTACAAGCGAACCTAACAGAGAATACATTGGTGCAGAGCAATAGTGGTGATAACCACCTCTGACACTTCTGACACACACATACTGTGTGGGTACGGACGGGCAGTACGGGCAGGACAACTCACCAGATCCGGGCAGCTCCTAGGGCAGGTATCTCACTCCTATATATATAGGAGTGGGTCTTTTCTTGTGACTTACGATTTATCCATTCATTACTTTGGAAAATTGAACAAACATATATTAACTTAAGCATCGGAGGCTCTTCACTGGGAAACCCCTCCGGTGTGAGAGTTCTGTGCAGGTGCGCGGCGTTCTACCGGCGAGGAAGAGGAAGGCGAGCCGATTTCAAAAAGTGGTGTGTTGAGATTGCTGAAGTTCGGCGGCTATGGCGGACGAAATTCCTAGGAAAGATTTGCAAGCATCATTCGACGAAGCGTGGACGAGGACGAGGCCGTTTGGAGAAGGCCCTCCCCTGGGCTTCTCTGGACCCTCGCGTACACCGGTGACTCCGATGCCCTTTCCCCAAGGTGTAAGAGTCACGCCGGTGCAACCAGAGGCTGACGTAGGCTCAAGCCGAGCTTAGGAGGCCCGTATAGCTCAAGGAGCGGCGACCCTAACGCCGTTGCAACCAGATCTGGCCGTGACGCCGCAACAAGGAGCGGTGGTGCAGGGAGCAGTATCGCCGTCAGTGGAGGAGCAGCGCCTCGGCTAGCAGGTGGTGATGACCAGGCAGGAGATGCAGCAGATGGTGGAGAACGCGGCAGCACAAGCGGTTCAGCAAGTCACCCAAAGCCTTTCGCGAGTGGCTGCTGGACCGGCGATGGTTGACGAGGATGTGTCTAGCTATGGAGGAGATGGAGCTCTGCGAGATCGGGAGGTGGAGAGACTCGCAGAGCAGGTAAGGCAGATGCAAGCTAAGATGGATGGCCGATTTGAGAGGCGTGCTCGAGGACACCCGTTCGCGAGGGACATATTGGCTGCACCATTACCCGCGAATTTCAGAGACATGAGTTTGGTGTTCGATGGGCCTACTGACCCGTCGAGGCACGTAAGGGCGTTTGAGAACTTGGATGTGTTACATGGTTATTCTGATTCTGTTAGCTGCAGGGCATTCTTATCGACCTTGAGAAGAGGCGCGCTTGATTGGTTCCAGCAGCTCCCTCATGGATCGATCAAGGACTTTGACGATTTCGCGGAGAAGCTGATGACCCAATACGCGAGCGCTGTGGCGCATGAGAAAACGTATTTGACGCTGATGGCCATGAGGCAGGGGGAGAAAGAGTCGTTGCGCAAGTATGTAGCGCGATATAATCAAACTTGTTTGAAGATCCCCACGGCCGCGGACGAGGTAAAGGCTGGAGGGTTGATAAGGAGTTTGCGAGCGGGGTCTTGTCGAACATCTTTAGCTAAAACCCCTGCTCGTACGTATGATGACGTGCTGAAGAGGTGTAAGAAGTATATTAACCTGGAGGAGACAGAGGCAGATTTTGCTAAGTTGGAGGAATTAGCTAAGCCGGAGCCGAAGAAAGGAAGGGCGAACTCACACCGAAGGGCGTCCCCAGGGAGGAGATCGCCCAGGAGAGAGGGGCATGGCAGGATGGATCGTGGACGAGAGGACAGGTGGAGAATCGACCAGTGTTTGGAGGGAGCGGTTCCATAACTTTACGCCGCTGAATGCAAAGATGGGATAAGTGCTGGTGGCCATCGAGAAGAAGATAGATGATAAGGACGTGACGTGGCCGAAATCGAGGCGTGAGGGGCCGACACAACCTAGGTCGAGGAAGTATTGTTGTTTTCATAATGATTACGGGCATACGACGGAGAAGTGCAGACACCTCAAAGATGAGATTGAGCGCCTCATTCGGGCAGGATATCTCAAGGAATTTGTGTATGAGGACAAGGTGAAGGGGAAAGATAAAGGGAGGTGCCGAGACGATTCAGTGGAGTGGAGTGATCTAGATGATGACGAGGAGGATGAACCTCGAGGGGGAAGAGGTAATCGAGGAGGTGCTGGAGAAAAGCGGAGACGGGGAAGTAGAGATCGAGGAGGCCAGGAGGGTCACGGCCCCGTGAAGAGAGGGATGATCTATATGATTTCGAGAGGTCCAACGGATGTGGACTTGAACAATGCAAGGAAGGGGCATGTTCCGGCAATGAAAAGGAAAAGAGAGGAAGTGGGGATTACTGCTCGAATGCCGGAAATAAGATTTCGGGCAGAAGATGCTGAGGGAGTGATGTTGCCTCACAATGATACATTAGTGATTACGGTGGAGGTGGCAGGTTTTGATGTGAAGAGGGTTTTCATTGGTACCGAGAGTTCGGTGGATGTAATGTTTTATGATTATTTTGTGCAGATAAACAGGGAGCTTAATCTTGAGCTAAAGCCGGTGACCACAACCTTATACGGATTTAATGGAGGCGAGGTGATGCCAATGGGAGAGGTGAGTCTATTTGTCGCCCTGGGGCAAGGAGCGACAATGAAGGTGAAAATGGTGAGGTTTGTGGTCGTTGGAGCAGAGTCATCCTACAACATCATCATGGGAAGGACCAGTTTGAATGCATTCTAGGCGGTCGTGCCGACGTACCATATGACGATCAAATATCCAGTGGGTGAAAACGTTGGTGAGGTCGCAGGAGATCAGCTTACCTCGAGGAGTTGTTATCAAACCACGGTGAGCAACAATAAACAGCTCTTGAGAAAACAGGGGAAGCTCGAAGAGGAATGTTGAATCGACCAGGGGGTTCGAGGTCAAGGGAGAAAAAGGAGAAAGCAGATAAAGGAAAGGAGAAAGTGGAGATGCAGCCAGGCGGGGAGATCGAGGAGGTCCAGATGGTGGAAGGATCCGAGGAGAGGAAGTTTCGGGTAGGAAAGGAGTTCAAGGAGCCCATAAGGTCGAGATTGATTGGGTTGATCAGGGAGTTGGCAGATGTTTTCGCGTTTACGGCTGAGGAGTTAACGAGGATAAAGGCGGAGGTGATTGAGCATCATTTGAATATTGATTTAACGGTGAGGCCGGTGAAACAGAAGAGGAGAAATCATGGCGCAGAGATGGACAAGGTGATCGAGCAGGAGGTTGAGAAGTTGTTGAAGGCAGGTCACGTTAAGGAGATCCAGTTCCCCGAATGGTTGCCGAACACGGTGATGGTGTCTAAGTCGGGGGAAAATTGGAGGATGTGCATTGATTTTCGTGATTTAAACAAGGCGTGCCCAAAAGATTTGTATCCATTGCCTAGGATCGACCAGCTGGTCGATTCCACCGCGGGGTGTGAGTTGCTCAATCTTATGGATGCGTCCTAGGGTCACCACCAGATCCCTTTGGCTCGGGAGGATAGAAAGAGGGTGAGTTTCGTTACGAGCAGGGGCACTTATTGTTATGTGGTGATGCCTTTTGGCTTGAAGAACGCAGGTGCGATGTATCAACGGTTTGTCGATAAAATTTTTAAGGAGCAGCTGGGAAGGAATATGGAGGTTTACGTTGATGATATGTTGGTAAAGAGTAGAGCGGAGGTCGTTCACATGAATGATTTAAAGGAGACGTTCTTGGCTTTGCGGAGGTATGGCATGAAACTGAATCCCGCTAAGTGTTCTTTTGGAGTGAAGTCAGGAAAGTTTCTGGGATATATGGTGACAAAGAGGGGGATCGAGGTCAACCCGGAGAAGGTGAGGGCGGTGATCGAGATGAAACTGCCCACAAAGGTGAAGGAGGTGCAGATCCTGACGGGCAGGATCGCGGGACTAAGCCATTTCATATCGAAGGTAACGAAGAAGAGCGGTCCTCTGTTTCGAACAGTGAGAAAGAGCTCGAAATTCCAGTAGACGGAGGAGGCCCAGAGGTCATTCGAGGAGTTACAGAAGGTGTTGGCCAATCTGTCTCTATTGGCTAAGCCGGTTCCTGGGGAGGATCTAGTGCTACACATATCGATCGGAGAAATGGCGGTAAGTTCGGTTCTATTGCGGGAAGAGGGCACGGTGCAATTTCCAATCTATTACGTAAGCAAGGTGATGCAGGGTGCAGAGAGGAGATATTCAGAGATCGAGAAGTGTACTTTAGCAGTGGTGGTAACGGTGAGGAAGTTGCGGCCTTATTTTCTGGGCCATAAGATGAAGGTGAGAACGAATATGCCGCTGGGAGAAACTGTAGGTCGACCTTCTATATCGGGTCGACAAGTGAAATGGGCGGTCGAGTTGAGTGAGTACACGATTGCATATGAGCCTAGGAGGGCAATCAAGGCACAGGCGTTGGCCGACTTCATAGAGGAAAGTACGAAAGTAGAGAAAGAGACAGAAGGTGTTTGGCAAATTTTTGTGGATGGCTCGGTGTCGAGAGTTGGTGGAGGCTTGGGCATCGTGTTAATTTCGCCCAAAGGAGACAATTTGGAGTTTGCGGTTAAAGTAGGATATGGGGTGTCGAACAATAAGGCGGAGTATGAGACGGTCATTAAAGGAATGCAGTTGGCTATGGCCGGAGGGGCTCAAAAGATTCAGGTACACTCCGATTCCCAACTGGTAGTGGGCCAGTTTCAAGAGGATTTCGAGGTAAAGGAGGAAAGGATGCAGAAGTACGTGGAGGAAATGAAAGGTTGCGAGAGGAGTTCAGCTCGTTCGAGCTGTTGCAAATACGTCGGGGAGAGAACAGTCGAGCAGATTTGTTATCCAAAATCGCGCAGAATCTGGTCGACTGTAAGAGCAGAAGTGTGACTTTGCTACACATGGAGAAGAGTGTAGTCGAGTGTGTGGTGGCAGAAATAGAAGAGGTTGATGACTGGAGAGCCTCGATATTGAAGAAGTTGAGCGAAGGAGGGGCAAAGGTGTTGCGGAGGTTCTTCGAGCACGGAGGGGTATTGTATAAACGGTCGTACGCTGGACCTCATTTGAGGTGCGTTACGCGTGAGGAAGGTCGATACGTGTTAAGGGAGACGCACGAAGGATGTTGTAGTGATCATAGCAAGGCGGGTTCCCTGGTGACAAAAATTCTGAGGGCCGGATATTTCTGGCCGACTATGAAGGAGGATGCGAAAATGATGGTGAGGAGATGCTTGCAATGCCAGAAGCATTGTCCACTTATCAATCAGCCGACAGAGACGATGATTACAATGAGTGCCCCTATCCCATTTGCGTAGTGGGGTGTTGATCTGGTGGGGCCGATGCCGCAGGGAACTGGGCAAAGGAAATTTCAGATCGTAGCAGTGGATTATTTCACGAAGTGGGTGGAGGCCGAACCGTTGGAGAAAATCATGGAGGAGAAAGTCATACAATGTTTATATAACAGTATTTGCTGCAGGTTTGGTGTCCCTAAGGTGTTGGTGTCCGACAATGGGACTCAATTCAATGGCAAGAGGATTCGAGCATGGTGCGAAGACATGAAGATCGAGCAACATTTCGCATCAGTCGCTCAACCACAGGCTAATGGACAAGTCGAGGTGACCAACAGAATCATATTGAACGGCCTGAAAACAAGATTGGAAAAGGCTTCGGGCGCATGGGTTGATGAGCTCACTTCAGTAATTTGGGCGTATCGAACAACGCCAAGGTCGACCACGGGAGAAACACCATTCAGTCTGGTTTACGGCATGGAGGCGCTACTTCTGATAGAAATCGAGGTCCAGTCACAGAGATCGAGCACATATGATCCAGCACAGAATGAGGACTTGATGATGGCGGCCCTCGACACAATTGAAGAACTTCGAGAACATGCCTCGATCAGAGTCGAAGCATACAAACAGAGAATGCGAGCATCTCATGACAGAAAGGTGAAAATCAGAAGATTCCAGGTGGGTGACCTAGTCTGGAAAAGGGTGGACGTGTTCAAGCATGTGGGCAAGCTCGAGCCCAACTTGGAGGGGCCATACTTGGTCGAGAAGGTTCATGCGGGAGGAGCGTATTCACTCAAGGACGCTGAAGAAAGATCACTCCCCAGGTCATGGAACGTGGCTAACTTGAAGAAATATTAAGTTTAAATTTTTCTTTAGTTCCTCCCATTCTCCCTTTCCTTTTGCTAGAAATGTTCCACAAAAACGATGTAATCAAATGCCCAGTTTATGATCAATGAAATTTCAGTTGCAATTTTCAATACCTTGCCTAATTGTTACTATTTCTATTTTTCATATGTGGTGTCTTATAATGGCTGACTGGACATGTGCTCGAAGACAAAAAATCCATCATGATTAAGGCCGAGAGGCTGGATGGTCGCATGTAACGACCACCCCTTTGAGGGTGGACATGTGCTCGAAGAAAAAAAATCCATCATGATTAAGGCCAAGAGGCTGGATGGTCGGTGATTGGAAACAACTGAATATTGATTGTCGAGTTAGGATTTGTCGATTCCCATGATTAGTTAATTAAACACCTTCTAATTGAATTAGCGACTTTTAGACCGAAAGGGAAGAAGTCGTAGACCTAGACTCGCATGAGATAGATGATTTCGTAACTCCCCGACTGCAGCTCTCAGCATCCCGCACGCCACGCCGCGCAGCTCCTTCGCGCCGCGGCACCACACTGCCTCGCGCCGCGGCAGCACCGTCACGCCGCGGCAGCCACTCCCTTCGCGCCGCGCTATACTTTGCCACGCCGTGACTCATGTTTTTCTATATATATGCGCTAGGGATCGCGATCAGAGAAAATCCCCCCCTCCTGGGTGAAAACCTAGGGTCGGGAAAAACACGAAATATCTCTTTCTCCCCCTTTCTTTCTTCTTCTTCTTCGTTTTTCTTCTTCTTCTTTTCACTTTTATTTTCCATTTTTCTTCTTCTTCTTTTTAGTAATCAAGGATTGAGCTATGTATTTTTGGATTCAACACTCGAATTTGGGATTGATTGTAAGTCTTTCTCTTTTGACCAATTCATGAAAATGATTGTTTTGAGGAGAATGATTAATTGTGTTGAATTGATTTTACGTAGCTAAATCTTTTGCTAGGGATAGGGGATGATTGTTCTTGGTTAATTTGCATTTTTCGGGCTTAAATTGTTCATGCTTATGTGAGTTGATACTATTCAGATTTGATGAATTCTTGCTTGATAGTTTGATATAATCGAAGGGTGACACTTCGATCTTGTGATTGGAAACAACTGAATATTGATTGTCGAGTTAGGATTTGTCGATTCCCATGATTAGTTAATTAAACACCTTCTAATTGAATTAGCGATTTTTAGACTGAAAGGGAAGAAGTCGTAGACCTAGACTCGCATGAGATAGATGATTTCGTAACTGAATAGTCTATAGGTTTTGGATTGAAATACGTACTTGTCGATAACCCCTCTCTTGTTACGAAAAGTTATTGAGACTGGGATAATTGACATGTGTTGTATGCTCGAGCTAGCTCGTCTATGTTCAATCCCTTGTTACGAAGAGTTATTGGGAGCGAACCGCTAGATGTTCAAGCGAGAGTGTCAATCGAGAACTGAACAATTGATTGACCGGTTTTGCTAAGAACTTGAATAAATTATCCCCGATTCCCTAGCTTCTCCATCTTGTTCCGTTTACATTTTTAGGTTGATTATTGCTTTTTATTATTTCTTGGTTAGTAATTATTCAAACCCCCTATCTGATTAGAGTGTTTAGGATTTATTTTCTTTTTCTGTGTGATCGATACCAATGCAAAATTCCGAACCGCCTTCCTCGTGAGATCGACCCGGGGAACGAATCTTTTGATTCGGTACTCGATAAAAATAATAATTTGTGCTACAACATGGACATGTGCTCGAAGATAAAAAATCCATCATGATTAAGGCCGAGAGGCTGGATGGCCGCATGTAACGACCATCCCTTTGAGGATGGACATGTGCTCGAAGACAAAAAATCCATCATGATTAAGGCCGAGAGGCTGGATAGTCGCATGTAACGACCACTCCTTTGAGGGTGGACATGTGCTCGAAGACAAAAAATCCATCATGATTAAGGCCGAGAGGCTGGATGGTCGCATGTAACGACCACCCCTTTGAGGGTGGACATGTGCTCGAAGACAAAAAATCCATCATGACTAAGGCCGAGAGGCTGGATGGTCGCATGTAACGACCACTCCTTTGAGGGTGGACATGTGCTCGAAGACAAAAAATCCATCATGACTAAGGCCGAGAGGCTGGATGGTCGCATGTAACGACCACTCCTTTGAGGGTGGACATGTGCTCGAAGACAAAAAATCCATCATGACTAAGGCCGAGAGGCTGGATGGTCGCATGTAACGACCACTCCTTTGAGGGTGGACATGTGCTCGAAGACAAAAAATCCATCATGACTAAGGCCGAGAGGCTGGATGGTCGCATGTAACGACCACTCCTTTGAGGGTGGACATGTGCTCGAAGACAAAAAATCCATCATGACTAAGGCCGAGAGGCTGGATGGTCGCATGTAACGACCACTCCTTTGAGGGTGGACATGTGCTCGAAGACAAAAAATCCATCATGACTAAGGCCGAGAGGCTGGATGGTCGCATGTAACGACCACTCCTTTGAGGGTGGACATGTGCTCGAAGACAAATTATCCATCATGACTAAGGCCGAGAGGCTGGATGGTCGCATGTAACGACCACTCCTTTGAGGGTGGGCATGTGCTCGAGGATAAAAAAACCTATAAACGACTAAGGCCGAGAGGCTGGATGGTCGCTTGTTGGGAGGTGTTTATGACTGTTAAAATTCATTAATAAATCACGTTTAGTCAGGTGGACGAATGGCGTGGCTTACTAAATTGATGAGAATAACATCAACAAACGGAGACAATGCAGACTTTGTAACGAAAACATTAAACGAAATAAAGCATCGACAGGCAAATAGGGAGAAATAGTGAAACTACAACGACATTCATTTAACAAATACGAAGTACAGCGTTCAACGCAATTCAAATTACAAGCTCATGAGCTAACGTTGGGGTCAACATTGGCACTAGGGTCAGTCGAGGCCGGCTCGTGTGACGGCTCGGGCTGCTGCTCCGCAAGTTCAGCCGGGTGGCTTGAGCCAGAGGTCGAGCCAACTCCGTCAGTAGATTGAGTCTGACGAGCAGGGGGAGGAATGTAGCCAGCAGGGAGCTTGAAGGTACGTCTCAGCAGGTCGT